>PVLD010005106.1:0-27987 GCA_004027595.1 Dinomys branickii | reverse complement strand
TGGGACCTTGTTAGCTAATTCACTGTCCTCTTGACTCTGAAAGGAATATTTCTTGCTCACAGAAGGACCCTTGAGAACAACTGCAGAGAGAAAAATATCTCAACAGCAATGGTCAGGGAGAACTTTACGGAAGCAAAGGCTGGTCACCTAAAGAAAGATGAGGCAGCTGCCATTCAGAAATCTGTACCTAGCCAGACACAGGAGCAGGCCTGTAATCTCAGTTATGCAAGACACTGAAGCAGGATGACTATAAGTTCAAAGCTAGCCTGGGCAACCCAGTAAGGCCTTGTCTCAAAATAGAATTTGAAAAGGGCTGGGAATGTAGCTCATTGGTAGAGTTATTGTTTGGCATGTGGGAGACCCCAGGTTTGATCCCTATTCTAAAAAAAAAAGAATAGATGGAAGAGGGGGGAAGAAAAGAACAAGGGATGGAAGGAAGTGAGGGAAGGGAGGGAAAGGAGGGGAAAAGGAGGGCACAGGAAGGGACAGAAGGAAAGGAAGGGAAAGGAAGAGGGAGGAATGAAAGAAGGAAGTGAGAAAGGAAGGAAATGAGAAAATGAGGAAGGAAAGAAGGAAGGAAGGAAGGAAGGAAGGAAGGAAGGAAGGAAGGAAGGGAGGGAGGGAGGGAGGGAGGGAGGGAGGGAGGGAAGAAAGGAAGGGGTGACTTTCAGAAGAAGATTGGAACAGGGAACACTGGAATGGTCCCTGAGGCAGGCAAGGAAATACAATGTGGGCAAAGGAATCAAGGCTGGGGCTTTGCTAGGACATCCCTTGGGCAGGAGGTGAGCTTCCTAAGAAATGCACACCATAAACACACTGCATACCCAACGCCAGTGCATGAGACACTTTAGTCAGCATGCCATGTGATGCATTTCATGAGCAGGAAGAGCTGGAAGAAATTCTAAATGCAAGAGGGTACATCCAGAGGACGAGCCAACATCACCCACCCAAAGCTTCAATCCACTGTGTGCTTCTCACAATAAATTCTATTGAGCTTTGAAACTAGAAAGCACAATAGTTCAAAGCAGCTTTATTGATGCTAACAATAAACTGAACTTCAACATGAAGGTAAATGTGGCTTAGCAGTGAGCAAACCACACTGCACACCACATGGGGACTCCTGTCTATGTGATCCCTGGTGGACTGATGCCCATAGCTCGAGCTATCATGGTGACACGGGGGCACCAGGTCATGAGGACATATTCCTAGGTGGAAACCACATTTATGGAAGCTCAGGAGAGGCATTTTTTGAATTAATAAAAAGAGAGGACTACCTTTTGAAGATTCACTTTAGATTCTGTAAGTGATTGCACTAAAAGCATTCTGAAACAACTTATTGAAGCAGATTCTGTTCCTCAAAACACAGCTCAGGCAATGCATCTAAGCCAGTGGCTACCAGGAAATGCACACTTTGGTGAGATCAGCCAATGTACTAAAAGTGATGTGAGATGACCCAGGAACTGATGAGGGGCACAGCAGTTAAAGAAGAACAACTCCAGGACAGCTGATAAAGTATCAGCTGCTGTGGTCAGAATATGGTTTATCCCCTACAACTTTCAAGTGAAATTCACCCGTGTGTAAATGTTAGGATGTTGCTTCTTTAAGAGGTAACTACAGAGCTGGCCACACACAACTGTAGTCCCAGCTGCTTTGGAGGCTAAGGCAGAGGGAATGCTTGAGCCCAAGAGTTTGGAGCCAAAGTGGGCAACATAGCAAGACCCTATCTCATTAAAAACAAATCAAGCAAGCAAGCACGAGTAGTTTGTTGCACAGGATTAATGCCTTTCTTAGAGAAGTAGGTTCTATGCAAGCTTGAGTTGTAGTAGAGGGAGGCTGATCCTTTGTCTCTTCAGCACACACAGGCTTCCCCTTGCACCTTCCACCAGGTTACGATGCCCTCACTAGATGCTGCTGCTATGCCTCTAGACTTCCCAGCCTCAGAACCATAAGCCAAAGTGAGCTAGCAACAACAGCAACAAAAACAAGAACAATAAACCAGGGGAAATGCTGCTGGTGTTATAGTACTTCAGTGGAACGTTGGCTGTCTTGTAAAGGTAACAACAGTTATCCTGTCTTCTGGTTTGAGACACCTGCGATCTTTCTTCTAGCACCTCTCCCTAGAAGGGCTCCCGATTCCATCTCTGACCCAGCCACCCTCTGACCATAACCAAGGTAGGACCATAGGCTGCTGTGTGGCTCCACAGAAAGGACAGTGGCCTGCCTTCATCTATCATCCAACAGACATTATTTGAGCATCTTCTTGTGAAGGTAGTCTGCTAGCTTCCGGGAACTCAGAGGTGAACAAGCAGAAGCCCCTTCTCATTACCCCAACTACGTTTTAGTTAAGGGTCCTGGTTTTGGTAAATAAGGGAACATGATACAAGAAACCCTGGGGCTGAATGGCCAGAAGATGCATGGATTTCATTTTGAAACAAGACCTGGAAGAGCTAACCTTGTGATGAAGTCAGGGTAGAAAGCTCTAGGCAGCAGAACAAAAAGAGAAAAGATTACTGGATGAAATCACCAAGAGGGTAGGGTAGTAAATCCTGGATCATCCTTCCCTTAATTCAGCAATAATTCACAGAAAAGCTCCCCTTGTAAGAAGAAGTCCAGATACTAGTTAAAGACTAAGAACAATAAAACTAAAAGAAAACAGATACCAGAATGGCAATACTAAATCTATCTATAGCAATAATTAATTTAAATTTAAATAGATTAAACCCCATTGATTAGAAAACATGGGGATTGAATGGATTAAAAACAAAAACACAAGATCCAACTACTTGCTGCTCACAGAAACTCATTTGAGATTTAATGCCACATCCTGAGAGGCTCTTGATGTTTGGGGGGGGGGCATGGAGAGAGGATGGAAAAATAAAGATAAGAGACAAAAGCTGAGGTCATGGGGAACCCTCTCTTTCCAGATGGAAGGAAAGGAACTGCTCAACTCCCACAAGGGCATTTATTTATACATTTGACAAATGTAGTATCGCAGAACACAGCTTTGCCTAGCAACTGATTGCTTGGATTGTCTTGGGATCTTCGTGTTCTCTGGACCGAAGTAGTTTGATCACATGGCTTGTCTCAGATGCTGTTTTTTCTCCAACCTGTCTTGATTCACCCCTCACATGTGTGATCAATTTCCAGCTTCAGCCACTCCCTACAATTTAAAGACACATAACTGAAGGTGAAGAGATTAAAAAGATATTGTATGCAAATCCTAAGCAAAAAAGAGTGAAGGTGACTATATTTACATCAAATACAATAGACTTTAACTCAAAAATATTACAATAAATAAATAACATTACAAAATGATAAAAGACTCAATTCATGAAAAAATTCAATTATAAATACATCTTCACCCAACATGAGAGCACACACAGAACTATAAAGTAAATGATGGTAGAACTGAAGGGAGAAGTAGATTCAATAACATTTAGTAAGAGACTCCTATACCTCACTTCCAATAATAGACACACTACTGAGACTAGGAATCAATTAAAAACAGCGTTAGACATGAACAACACTGCACACCAAATAAGCCTAATAGACACGGAGACTATTTCACCCAATCGCAGTAGGATACAGAATATAGATTCTCCCTCAGCTCAAATGAATAGATTACATGTTAGTTCACAAAACAGGTTTTAACTAATTTAAGAAGACTGAAATTATATATCCCAAGAATCTCTGTTGAGCACAATGTAGGAAACAAGAAAAAAATAGCAGAAGGAAAACTGGAAAATTCACAAGTATGTGAAAATTAAACAAAGCACTATTAAATGCTCATTGGACCAGCAACAAAGTTAAGAAGGAAACTATAAAATGCCTCAAGACAAATGAAAATAAAAACACACCAAAACTTATGGAATATAGCAAAAGCAGTATTACAAAGAATGTTTATTACAATAAATATCCACATCAAAAAGAAGAAAGATTTCAAATAAACACTGTAATTTTACATCTCAAAGAACTAGGAGAAAAAGAAAAAACTAACCTCAATGTTAGCAGAAAGCAGCAAATAACAAAGATCAGACCAGAAATAAACAAAATAGGTAACAGAAAAACAATTTTTAAAAGATGAATAAAACTCAGATTTGGTTTTTTTAGAAGAACACAAAATTAACAAACTCTTAACATAATTAATTAGGAAAAATGAGAGAAGACAAAGTCAGAAATTAAAGGGCACACAGTACAGTTAGTACCACAGAATTGAAAAGGACATTAAGAGACTACAAACAAGTATAGACCAGCAAACAGTATAACCTAAAAGAGATAAATTCCTAGGAACACAGAAGCTACCAAGATTTAATCATGAAGACATAAAATATCTAAGCAGAACTATAACTAGTATGAAGATTGAATCCACAATCAAAAGCCTCCAAACAATAACAAAAGCTCAAACCAGATGGCTTCACTACTGAATTCTACCAAACATTTAAAGAATTAACACCAATCTTTCTCAAACTCTTCCAATAATTGAAGGAACACTTCCAAATTCATCTTATCAGGCCAGTATTACCCTGATACCAAAGTCAAAGATGCCACAAGAATAAGAAACTACAGGCCAATATCCATGATAAATGAGGTAAACAAAAATCCTCCACAAAACACCAGCAAATGAAACTCAACAGTACATTAAAAGTAGCACACACCATGACCAAATAGATTTTCCCCCAAGGTACATGGATGAGTCAACATATGAAAATCAATTAATGTGATACACCACATTAACAAGATAATGATTTTAAAATACATGATTATCTCAATAGATGCAGAGAAAGCATTTGACATTATTCAATGCCTTCTCATAATTAAAAAACAAAACTATCACAAACTAGGACTATAAGGAGGATACCTCAACATAATAAAAGCCATATATGAAAGTTTACAACCAATACCAAACTCAGTGTGAAAACTATAAGCTTTTACACTAAGGTCAGAACACACCAGGGATACTGATTCTCATTACTTCTATTCAATATAGTACTGAAAGAACTAGTTAGAGCAATTAGCCAAGAGAAAAACATAAAATTCTTCCTAATCATAAAGGCATTGCCCTTGATCTTTTGGGATTCCATTTAAGATAAATTTTAGAACTAATAAATTAACTCTGTGAAGTTGCAGACTAAAAATATCAACATACAAAAACCAATTGCACTTCAATACATGATCAATTTACTATTTAAAAAATAGTTTAGAAAAAATGCCATTTACAATGACATCAAAAAAACATGCTTAAGACTAGAATTTACTGAAGATATGAAAGAGATACTCTGAAAACTATAAAATATTTGATGAAATAAAGACACAAATGAATGGAAATAAATTCTATGTTGATGACCTAGAAGACTTTCCAATAGAGTAAATCCCCAATTTATGAATGAGTCCTATTCTGGGAAAATGTTTGTAAGTCAGGTTTATTTGTGAATCTGACAAAGTGAGTCTTATACACCCTTGACACAAATGTATCTGGTTTTCACTTCCTAGCAGTTCCCTCCACGTCCCCTCTGCTTTTCCCCTTACATCTAGATATCCTGGGCTCTGACTGAGCACTGCAGCAAGCACACAGAAGCACAGTGACAATGTCCATGAGACCTGAACTATTTTTGTGATTTCTTCACATCTATGAATGGTCATAGTGTGAAGTCTGTTCATATCTGTGAAAGTTTACAACTCTAGTGTTCTTAAGCTGGGGACTTACTATATTAAAACTACCACGCTAACTAGAGCAATCTACAGATTCAATGTAGTCCCTATCAAAAGCCCAATGATATTTTTTAAAGAAAGAGAAAAAAGTAATTCTGCAATTCATATGGAATCAAAAAGAACACAAATATCCAAATCAGTCCTGGGAAAGATGAACAAAGCTGGGGCAATCACTTCCTCATTTCAAACTAATTGCAAAGCAATAAGATTTAGAACAGTATAGTACTGTACTGACATAAGGACAAACACAAACCAAAGAAAAATAATAGCCTGGAAATAAATCTACACATACACAGTCAACTAAACTTTGACAAGTGTGCCAAGATTCAGGAAAGAGGAGTTTCCTCAACATGTGATACTGGGAAAAGGGGGTATCAATACCAAAGAATAAAATTGGCCCACATATATGTTATGCCAGCTTGACATGGACTCACATGTAAATACAAGGCCTGGAATTATAAAAATTCTAGAAAAAAACATGGGGGAAGCTTCACAACACTGGTTTCAGAAATAATTTTATGAACATGACACCAAGAGCATAAGTAAATATATCAGTGAGGCTACCTCAAATTAAAAGCTTCTACACAGCAAAGAGGCAATTGAGTGAAAAGGCAACCTATAGAATGAGAGAAAATACCTACAAACCTAATAAAAGATTAATTTCTATAATACATAAGGATGTCCTATAACTCAGTAATAGACTTCTACATTTGGAAATGAGCTAAACCCTTAAATATACATTCCTCTAAAGAGTACATACAGCTGGGCATGGTGGCACATTCCTGTAATCCCAGCACCTGGGAAGCTGAGACAGCAAAATTACCATGAGATCAAGGCCAGCTTGAATTACATAGTGAGATTGTATCTCAAAAAAAAAAAAAAAAAGAAGAAAGTTGCTCAGATTACCAGATGTAAGAATGCAAGACTGATCAAACCATTAAGGAGAATTTTTTTAAAACGTTACAAACAATACAGAGTTTCACTAGACAAGATGGAAGGAATTCACCAGTGGTTGTTATATTACATGTCGCTGTTTTCAAATTACTTGTTCAGATTACCAGATATAAGCATGCAAAATTGGTCACAAAAAAAATTAACATTAATTGTGCCTTTCAAAAAACCATTAGACAGGGCCGGGGATATAGCTCAGAGCATAAGCACTGGCCTGGCAAGCCTGAGGTCATGAGTTTGATTCCTGGTACCAAAAAAATAATTAGAATCAGCGGTAGTTATCCCAGCCACCCTTTTATATACATATATATTTTTCCCGTCCTTTGTTCTTTCTTTTTCTCCATTCCCTCATCCGAGTTGTTCTTTCTTTTAGGCAGTTTCTTTCCCTTTCATAACATCTATTGTACATTTGGGTTTTTTTTAATTTACTCTCACAGGTTGTTACACTAGGGAGACAATACAGTGTTTAAATGTGTGGGTCTGAAAGTCTATTTTCAGCTTCATTCAAGCAGTTATGCCAGCTTTCAATGGAAGTTTTAATTTCCTGGTTATCTGTTTGAATCTATTTCATGCATTCCAATTCTTTCCTATATTGTTCATTCAAGGTTCCCATCATTTTTCTGTGCTCCTCTATTTTCTTATCTATGTCTTCTTTAGATGTGCTGAGCCATTCTTTCATTATTGTTGTCATTTCATTTTTACCTGGAAAATTATGTCTTACCTGATGGCTTCCATGACCTGATGAAATTGTTTGTTTACTTCAGTTACTAACATGTCAGAAATTTCAGGTGTATGACTTCCAAGCTCTTCTGTGCCAGTGTCTCCTGGACTTGTTCTGGGTGAGGGGGAGGTCTGAGATTGCATTTTGCTCCTTTGTTTTGTCATTTTCAAAGATCCAGAGGTTGCCAGGAGCCCAGCCTCACTCCCACAGTGGTGTGGGAGGGATGAGGCAGGGCCCGAAAGTCCCAGGTGCCCAGTATAGCTCCCATGATGGTGTCTGGGAGTGGGGTGTGGTTGCCGATGCTCCTGAAGCTTTCCAGAGCTCAGTTGACTTCCATGTGGGGTTCCCAAAGCTAACCAGGGTTCAACCACATTTCTACGTGGGTGTGTGTGGGTGCATATGTGGGTGGGTCGTGGTCACCTAGATTCCCGCTCCAGGGTTCAGTCTAGTTTCCACGAGAGTGTGGGGGTGGGCAGGTTGTTGTCACTGAGGCTCCTGAAGCCGTCCAGGTCTCCACCTGGCTCTCACCCTGATGGGAGAGAGGCGAGGGCCACTCATTAAAGTTCCTGAAGCTCTCCCGGGTTCAGCACAGGTTCTGCAAGGGTGCAGGAGGGGAGTTGTGGTCACTGAAGCTCCAGAAGCTGCCAGAGACTCTGCCTGGTTCCCGCGCCAGTGGGGGAGGGTTGAGGGCACAGTCACCCAAGCAGCTCCAGTGCCCTGAAGCTGTTCAGGGTTCAGCTCGGCTTCCCAAGCGTGCAGTTTTCATGTGTGAAGACTGCCTTGGGTATGATGATTGAAGCAAAGGTTATTTCTGTGGTAGACTTTTGTTTGTATGTTCATTGAAGATCACATAGGAATTTATTTCTGTTCTTTTTTTAAGCAAATATAAGCAAATTGTTGAAAATGTTGACCTGCATCTGAAATACTCATTACATATTTGGTATTTTATTTTATTCAAATTTTATTTTCTTGCCAAGTGCACATTGTATAATATAATAGAAAGCTCCTGATATAAAAGGAAGATCAGCAGTAACGAGTATGGCTTCCCATGTAGGAAACAAAAATCACATGTGCTGTCATTATGAGCAATACTTGTGTAAGGAACATGCTGTTGTCATGTGCCAAGACTTCCTTGAAGAAAAGATTGTCTCTGTAGTACAGTTTTGTTGATATTTGCACTGTAGTTCACATAGGAATTTATATCTGTTGTTCTTTTTTAGGTTTTGGGAGCAAGTACACAGTTGACATTGAAAATGTTTATGTGTATTCTACACACTCATTACATATTAAAAATTTAACGTTTTATAGAAATTTTATTTTCCTGTCAAGTATACACTGTTTAATATAACAAAATACTCATAAAATTATAATAATTCATCAATAAGAATATTTCTAAAAATTTATCGTGGGCGTTATATGCTCCCATTATGCTATCACAGACATTTGCCATGATGTCCCCATAGGGATGGAAGCAGTAAATATGCAGAAAAGTGGACCATTCTGATACCACTTTTAAGTCAACTTGCTAATGCACTAGATATGTAACCATTGAGGATGAGGTCATATTAGCAACCCTTCCCACAGTGCCAGTTCTTGGAGACTCCTGCGGTGGCTTCAGATCTCCTGCCTGGGTTATGGCACACAGCAGGAAAGGAAAGAAAGAGCAAGAGACCAAACAGAGTTCTGCACAGCAGGGATTTGAGACCACCAGTTGCTCTGTAGGAGCAAAAGGCTCCAAATCTCCAGCTAGATAGCACTTTATTAGCCAGAGTAGGGAAGGGAGTTAGGTACTTCTCCTGGAATATCATAGAGGCAGTGAATGGGAAAGTTTAACATCATACAGAGAACAAGTCCAGATCCATCCCAACACCTGGGCATCAATCTCCTCACCAAGAAGAAGATGGTTCCCTCATTCCAAAAGCAGCTTATGAGGCAAGCAGGACAAGGAGAACCTGGGACATACTTTGTCAATTTATAATTCATAGTCCCCAACAAGAGAAGGGATAAGGAGGGCTGAGGATATAGCTCAGTGGAATAAGCGCTTGCCTAGCAAGCACAAGGTCCTGAGTTCAATCCCCAGTACCACCAAAAAAAATAAAAATAAAAATAAAAAAAAGAGAAGGGATAAGGAAAGAAGGAAATCATGAGTGAGTCTTGAACAATAAGGGCGATGGTGGAACCATTAACTAAGTGAGGAGATCATGGGAGAAACAGCTCAGAATTCTATTTTGGCATTCTAGATATAATTTGAAACAATTGTTAGATATCCAAATGAATATAAGTAAGCAGTTGAACTTAGAAGATATTTTTGTCCTCTAGGAAGTTGGATTAGCTAAAGTTGGACTAGATCAACTAAGAAGTAAATATAGTAGTTGTCCCTTTGTCCTGGACACACACATTCCAAAACCCCAGTGGATTCCTGAAGCCATAGACAGGCTCAAATCCTAAACATTCTATGTCAGTTACCGTATTTAGGATAAAGTTTAATGCCTTTCTGTTCTTAATGAATTTCTTATCATGCATCGTGGCCATAACATGTAGTCTGAGGCACAACAGAACAGACCAGCGTGTGTAAACACCATATTGTCTCCCTAGTGTAAGAATCTGAAAGAGTAAATAAAATCCAAAAGGTACAATAAATATTGTGAAAGGAAAGAAACTGCTCAAAAGGAAGTAACAACTGGGATGAGGGAAGGAGAAAAGAAAGAAAGAAGGAAGGGAAAAATATATATATATATATACATATATACATACATACACACACTCACACACACACACACACAAGATAGTTGGGATAATTGTACTGCTGATTTCTATTGGTTTATTGAAAGGAAGAATTAAAGCTTAATTTTTTTCTTTTTAATTTTTTGACCAATTTTGCATGCTTACATCTGGTAATCTGAACAACTAATTTTAAGACAACAATATGCAATATAACAACCATTGTTGAATTCCTATGATCTTGTTTAGTGAAATTCTGTATCATTTCTATTGTTTTTTATTATTTTTTATGCTCTTTAAAACATAAAGAAGACAAAAAAAGCACAAATTTCTTCATCACAATTTCACAAATAGAAGATACATTCTGACTATAGTGCATAGCAACCTCAACGTATATTTATTTTCCCCTTATTAAGTCAAGAATGTTTACCTTTCTACCTAAAGCAAGCATTTCTGGTCTCTCTTTGGCATATCCAAATAGCCAGCATCACTATTCTTATACTTCGGGCCACTATTAAGGATATAAGGATTACCTGACCACAAGCTCTGAACACAAGCTCTGCAGGGCCATGAAAGACAGATATGTGGAAGGCTTCTAAGTGGGTGAGAGGTGAGTAGCATATACACCATGGATACACTGCACAAAATGGTGAAAAAAATCCCAACTGGGACAAAGCAAGATGGTAAGAGATTTCATCACACTAGTCAAAATGGTGTGCTATGTAAAACCTATGAACTGTTTATTTCTGGAATTTTCCATGTAATATTTTTGGACCACAGTTAACCATGGGTAACTAAAACCACATGAAAATCTACAGGTCTCAGGCAGGCTGGCCAGTGACTCCTTCTTCCACCAACAATACCCTAGAGGGCTGGTGGAAATGCCAGAAACAGAGTAGGACCTCCCAGCCAGGGTGCACATGATGGGCAGGTGAGACTAGTGGCCTGAAAAAATGTGAAGCAGCAGTAACAATATGAGCCAACAGTTTGTAAGTCAGTTAAAACAATGTAGTGCTTGGGCACAAAGACACACAGACTAGAAGCAGGTGAGTAAGGCCACCCTTTTTTTTTCCTAAAGGGTTGAAGAACTCTAGCCACAAAAGACTTATTCCATTACCCAAATCCAGATGCCAAGATCAGACCCATACCCAGCACAAATCCATCTGCAAATTTAGCTAGACATTTCTGGGATCAGCTTGGACCTACCACAGAACTGTAGACACTAGAGGAATTTCACTACTTTCATCTTTCTCTGTCTGATTGTTTTTCCTCTTTGTATCCAATCCAGCTGTATGGGTGGATTTTTTGTTGTTGGTTTTGATTCTTTAACTCTGTTCTATTTTATCCTGTTTTATTTTTTTCTTTTTATTTGTTTTTTCTATGTGTATGGTTATTTTTATTTTCTGGGAGTTTTTTCTCTCTTTTTTTTTCTTTCACAATGTAGATCTCTAATCTTTCTTTTGGTTTATTTCTACTCATCCTCTTTCTCCCTTTTGTCAACCTGAAACTGCAACAGAAATACTGAAATGACACCCAGGAGTTGGAGGCAGATTTATTTAACATCAAATGGGCAATTGACTAGGAAGCAACTGTTCCTCAAAATGTCAAGCCCTGAAGGCCCAGGGAGGAAGGTTTTGAATGAGGTTGGAAAACAAAGGGTACAGAGGCAGAGTACTTGACTGTCTTTGATTTGTTCTTACAATATGCATCATAGTGACCAGCTATAGGGGCTGGGGAGATAGCTCAGTAGAATAAGCGCCTGCCTAGCAAGCGCAGGGTCCTGAGTTTGATCCCCAGTACCGCCAAAAAAAAAAAAAAAAAAGTGACCAGCTATGCATCACAATAACCAGCCATTTCTAAGAGACAAAAGCAACCGGAACTGCAACAGGAACTATCACATGGGCAACTGAAGTATAGTGGCTGGATTAGGGCATTTTCTGCTAGATTTACCCCCTCTTTCAGTTTCCTCCACAAATCTTTGCTGGGCATATTACATGTGACCTACTGAGACGAGGCCCAATTAGAAGCAGTAACATTAGGGTTCTCAGCGATCCTAGGATGAGTCCTAGCCAAGGCCCCCAAGGTTGTCTTATTGTAGTTTTTCCTTAAGTTGCCTTTAGGAAGAGACATAATGTAGGCCTGTCTGTTCTGTAATATTACTCAGGCAAGGTAGTGAGGGAGTTAATCTGATCTAAGAGAGTGTCCAGTGTGCCTGGGGCACTCATCAAATCTTGGTCAAGTGTTTGATTATTCTATTTTCTTGGGGCAAACATCCATAGAGTTTAAGGCAAAAATGAGAGCAGGAGGCAAGCAAGGCCTAGGGTGAGCACCCTGAAAAGGCCAAGGGGAATAATGTATTGACATACGGAGCAATCCTGTGGCTGGTATGGACAAGCCTCAGCCGTGTGTGGCCTGATGAGCAGCCAGTGACAACAACGGGGCTTCAAGGGTATTGTCTCTTCAGAGTGAGCTGTCTGGTTGTGGTAAGTTTTCCAGCAGCTCTAAGGCTGAATTTCTGAACCTTGTAGAGGTATTAAATATATACTTAGGTAAAAGGTGTGTGCACGAGTGTCTACATGTATAGCTGGTAGTGATACAGGAAAGTAAAACTCCCAACCTGAACGATATCAGATGAGTTCGTGTTCTCTAAAACCGAAGAATGAATTTTAGGAACAACGGAGGTTAAGAGCAGAATATATTTATTGAGAGAAAGAAAGCTTCTGTCCAAGAGAGGGACAGAAGGGGGGCCCGAGTGGGTTACCCCCTGACTCTGTCCTTTCTAGGGGCTATTATAGGGAAAAAACCATGAGGTGAGGCGGGTCCAAGGTAGGGGAAAGGGGGGCTGGGGATATAGCTCAGTGGAATAAGCACCTGTCTAGCAAGCGCAGGGTCCTGAGTTCGATCCCCAGTGCCGCCAAAAAAAAAAAGAAAAAGAAAAAAAGAAATCATCTCCCCCAAGGTAGGGGAAAGGGATAAAACTATGGTCCGCCAATAAGACTGCCAGGATAAATATTCAGGTAAGACTGAGTGAACTGAGATCAACTGGGGAAGCGAGTCAATAAGACTGCCAGGATAAATATTCAGGTAAGACTGAGTGAACTGAGATCAACTGGGGAAGCGAGTCGTAGCAAGCGGGCATGAACGCAGAGCTGCGCTTTTCCCGTAAGGGGTTGGGTCAAGGACTTCCTGGCTTTTTGAAGGTGGTTGTTACTTATCAATTTCTGACATTTACACCCAGGGGATATGTGGCTGCACCTGTTTAGCCCCCTTTGTCTTGAGGTCTGGCCCACAGGTGTCTTATCTTTTATGTTGGCTCCTTCCAGGGCGCAGCCCTGTCTGACTGCCTATAATATTTTTATCTAACTCAGCTGCCTGTAAGAGTAGCAGGACCCCATAAACTCCTGTTATCTTTCCAGTGTGGGCAGGGAACGTCTTGGGCCACCCTGAATAGGTGCAGATGAGCACTAACAGATGTTTGCAGCCCCTGTAAAATTTTATCTCTGTGTAATCTATCTATATATCTCTAAATGGGGGGAATCTGATAGATTGCGTAAGGTCAGGGCCAGTGACACAGATGCTGAAGGCTGAGCGGGCTGCGGGGGTGCGGGTGCCAGTGCTGTGGCTTGAGTTTGCAGAACAAACAGTGGGGGCAGGTCTGGCTCTGATCTTCTAGGAGTTCTGCCTGGCCTTGAAGTTTTAGTCAATTGGATCCCCAGAGGGGCTTAGGCCTCTAGATGAAAATATTTGGCATTATTGGCAAGTTTCCAAACAGCAACAGGAAGCAGTGAAAGGAGAGCTTTGGCCAAAATAGCTCTGGACAAGGTGATCATAGTACCTCTAGCCTGTTGGATTCCATTCCTAACAGAGCTACTTCCATCTGTAAACAGAATGTACTCAGCATCTGCCAGGGGATCCAATTTTTTTAGGTCTGGTCAGCTTGAAAACAGCTTATCAGTCAGTGCCAGACAGTAACGGTCTGGTGGGCACAACTTTGTGGGCAGGTATATAGCAGGATTGCGTGGTCCTCAGCTATTGAGTGGGTCCAGTACAGTATGTGGCACCGGGACTTTAGGTCTTGGCCTGAGTGAGCTTGTCAGCTTTCTTGATCAGAAGGACAGAATGCAGAAGCAAAATGGGGAGGCAGCCCTTAGAGACTGGATCCGAGTATTTGTACAAGTAGCCACTAGTGTTCCCAGGGGTTGACAGTCTGAGTGAGCATCGTTTCAGTGAACACCAGGATCTCAATTCTACAGAAGCCAGCAGCTCCAAGATGTTGTTCACTGTGTCAATTTGAAAAGTTTAGAAGTTTAACTAAGTGACTTGGCAGGGAGCCAGTGTTCTCATTTTGTAAACATCCTGAGCTTGTGCAAGAGGAGGGCACAGAAATGGTAAGCTCTACACGCACCTAAGGGCAGGTAACTGCATACAGTATATGGGAGGAAAAGAGGCTTGTTCCCCCCTTTTGCTTTTGTTGTTTTTGCTGTTTTCTGCCACCTTAACTATTGCCCCTCACCATGTCACCCTGCCTTAGAGCCAACTGACTATGGACTGAAACCTTCATAAACTGTGAGCTCAATAAATCTTTCCTTTCTTAACTTTAAGTGTCAGGTATTGTCTCAGTAACAAGAGAAAAGTAACCAAAACTAACACCGTACACACATTTCCATCCTGCGAGGGCATCTGCTGACCCTAACAAAGAATGACCTTTGCGCCACCAAGCCCTGCATTCTCTCTCTCTCTCTCTCTCTCTCTCTCTCTCTCTCTCTCTCTCTCTCTCTCTCTCTCTCTCCTGTGTGTGTGTGTGTGTGTGTGTGTGTGTGTGTGTGTGTGAGGAATCAAACTCAGGACCCTGTACTTTCCAGGCAAGCACTTGTGCCACTGAGCTATATCCCCGGCCCCTAGCCTTGCATTCTTGACAAGACATGTTGCCCCCACCCCCACGGTAGGCAGCCAAAGGAAATCATGCTAGATTCCTACTAAAAAGTGGTGTTCTGTTTTTCTGAAAGAGTTTCCAAATAAGTCAAGGGGGAATGGTTCAGACTGGAATGTTTTTCCAAAACTCGGAGTCCTACTTTTTTCCACCCTCACTAGTTTCAGTCCTGACTTCAAAGGGTCAGGTGAACTGAATTGAAGATAAGCGCCTTTGTTTCCACCAAAAGAGCATTCCACAGAGCAGGGAGTGGCACTCCCCGCAGGGCCTACAGATCCTGCAGCAGGACGGTCTTGCATCCAGTCACAGGTGCGTCAACAAGGAAGGGGTCCGCGCTGATGGGCAGAGCAGGGTACGTCCGTGCTGTGCTTGGCTCAGTCGCTTAGATCTTACACGATGTCATCTGGTCAGTACTGAAAGTCTCTGTTGGCAGATGCGGAGGAAAGAGAGCCTCACACCAGCAGCTGAGGAGGCAGTGTTCTCAAAGATGAGATAAATACACAACCACAGGAAGGTGTTGTCAATGCTGGGGAGCATCGAGTGTATTGTTTTAAAATCTTGCTTTGGAGATTCTGAGATAACAGGAGGGACAAGGTCATTTCCTGGATTATTCATCTGTTCTGTTTTCACTGTATTTTTCCTCTGTAGGAATGAAGGAAGCAGCCAAGCCCTTTGTTGGTCCCTGACTTCAAGGAAGGGTTGCATTACAGGACAAACGGCAGTGGCCGCCTGGAAACCACTTGCTTTTTGTTTTGCAGCAACATGGTGTCCCTGAGAGGGCCTCTGAGCTCAGGAGCCTCTGAAGAAGCCCTGACCCAAGGATTTCAGTGTACATAGTTTATCTGGGAGGTGAAGTCAGGAGGCACTCTGGAGTGGGGAAGCAAACGGGGGAGGAGAAAGAAGCCACCTGATGGAGTTGGCAGGTTTCAGTGGGGCAACAGGGGTCAAGTCTGCCGGAGAATCCAGGAGGTGGTACAGACAATCTCAGTGGAGACACAGGAACTCAAGTATGTATCCACAGAACCCATCCCACACTGGTTAGTGGCTGTTTTTGACAAGACGTTAGCTGCCCTATGCTTCATCCCACTCTGTGGATAGGAAAGAGGACAGAATCCCCCTTAAAGTGGGCTGAGAGTAGCAGAGTTCTGGGCCCTTGCAGGTAGACATGGGCTTCCGGTGGGCTCAGGGAGGAGGCGGGCAGACTGGACATCGGTAGGGCAAGTCTCCACCACTGGGTTATGCTGAGGGAAGGGAGAGGGATGAACACCCCTGATAGCTGTGAAACAGAGGAAGAAGGAGTTTCTAAAAATCAGTGGGTGGAGAGCTCACAGGTTGCACAGGCAGGATGGCCAAGACCTGAGCCATCCTTGGACCCCAGAAGGTAACAGACTGTACTGTTCTTGCCCAGGAACCTAAGTATTCCTGCTTCCAAGGTCCAGCCTCTTTATGTACACATGCCATAAGTGCTAATCTGAAAGGATGCCCAGCCAATCGTAATGGTCACCCCACCAATCAATATAGAGGCCCAATACATCAGAACCAACACTGCCTTTTAACAATGGGTGCTGCCAGTGGTATGAGCTGAGAAGCCCTAGCTATGGGCAAACCAAGACATAATCAAGGCTCAGTGTCAGTGAACTTGGACTTCAGCTCCCTGTCTCACTTCCACATCATTTCCTCTCCCTCTTATCCTATTCTTTACAGCAACCCAAAGCCTTCATGTGGTCCAGTGCTCAGGGGGTCATAGCTCTCTCAGGAAAAGTTCACTTATCAGTCATTTATACCACAGTATAAATTTAAGATCTTAAAGCACATGAACAGTGAACTACTTCTGACTGAATCCCCCTCAAATGTAGATCCACAACCAGGGGCCTCTGCCCCTAAAATAACTGCACACTGGCGGTGCACAAGAATAGGCTAGAAATCAGGCCAATCTTATTTCGACGATTGTAGGGCAGCTGCTACCTACTTCATAAATCTGTCTAAAATCTGTCACAGCTGTTGGTCCAGTGTCCTTCATATACCAAAGTCACATACCCAGCTTTGTTCCCAGTGCAGTTCCCTCTGGGTTCTCCATCCCCCCACCCATACACAAATCAGTGGTCAGTGTGGATCCTGAAAGGGCTGCTTTTACAAGGCCGTGCCAGTCAGGCTGCAAAGAGCACTGCACACGTGCACACTCTCAGCAACTGCAGTTGGGGCTGGAGCTGCAGAGATGCCTGAGCCTGTGTGCTCTCCACAGTAGTCTCTCTGGCTATGGCCTCTCCTTTAAATTCGTGCAGCCAGAGCTCTCCTGAGGCTGCTTTCCACCTAAAGCCACCCACTGTCAGCCACCTGCACCTTCCATCCTGGATTCTGGAGCAAATCTCTCTTCTGACACACGCCTTGAAGAACGCTCTGCCCCAGGAGGCCCTCCAGTAGTTTCTTGCTAATTAGAAATACTATGCTGTGGAACTAGGCCTCAAGGTTGCTGAAGACCTGGGCCAAGCAGCAATTCTACCCTTCACTGAGCTTACAGAGTCCATGGAACAAGCCACCCTAACCTGAGGGTAACACAGCAACCCTCTAACACATCTATATGTCTATGTATCAGAGGTCAGCCAAGGATACCAAGGGACACCTTATCTCTACTCCACCATGGCGGTGGTGTGGGGTGGCTCAGCATCAGGTGATTGGGATCCCTGGAGTGCTGGGCCCGAGCTAGGAGAAAGACCAAGACTGCCTCTTGAGTGCCCCTGCATGGCCAATCCTCAGTGTAGCTTTCCCACAACCTGGCTGGTTTGGGGCTGGCTCAGGGCAGCCAGGCTTTGCCCATGGGGGGTCTGTGCATGAGTGTTCCCACTCATAAGGCAGAAACTGCACCCCTTTCCTGACTGAACCTTGAACAGCCTGTGTATTACTCCACACAAGGCCCCACCACACGATTCAAAGAAGGGGCGTCCATCAGCACCTCTTCATGCAGAAAAGAGTATGTGGCATAGACATATTGTCCAGTCATCTTAGAAAATACCTACCTGCTATCACAAAGTCAAACTAAACCACTGCTGCTAGAACCTCTGGTAAATGTGCCCATACTCTTCTCTAAATCTAACCTATCCTTGAAGGCCCACCATAAATGCCACTTCCTCCAAGAAGCCAGTATCATAGCCAAGAAAGCTCCTCCTGCTCCAGCCACTAAAGCTGCTCTTCTCAGGAAGCTGCCTGCTTCTGTCTTGTGCCCCCTGGATCTGGGCTGTCTTGGCTTCTGATCATCAGGGAACACAGCCCACACCTCCCTCGACCCTCTTGTGTCTGGGTTCATCCTGTCCCTCAGCACACCGAAACCCCCAAGTTTTCCAAGCAGGCACCACACAGGCCCACGTAGTTAAAACGTGTGCAGGGGGTATGTAACAGCAAAACATGTCTCTAGGGTTTATTCACCTTTGATCACTGCCCCAAGCCTTGCCCGGCCCCAGCTGCCAAGCTCAGAAGAAAGAACTGAACAAAAACTGTCCCTGACACTGTCTATGCTCACATTCCCACCCACAGCTTCTTAAATGTGATGCTCTGAGACTAGATTCCTCAGCCTCCCTGGCAGGGCAGGCCAGGGCATACACACAAAGAGCTCTTGGCTATGCAGATTCTGCCATGGGCTCCTGTGCAGCTCTGGATCGGTGTGACATCTTTACAACTGGAAATGATGACTTCATGCCAACAGTGCCTATTCCGCCTTTTTGACTGAGGGCAGGAACAACAAACAGCCCAGGGGAAAACTCTGGTGCAGCTCCTGTCTTGGTAAAAATGGGTACCCACTGGCTGCTTTCCCCCAATCATGTGGCCCACCAATCTGAAACAGCCACTACCTGGCCTCTCTCAGAGTTCCCCCACCTCTGCTTTAGACATGAGTACACAACCTCACTGATCCTCCAAGACAGAAATGGGCAAAGGGAAGAAAAGTCCCCGTGGGCATGTGCCACCCAACTCCACTCAGCCAGCTGGCCAAACAAGAGAGGAGCAGTGTTATGGTCTGTGTCTAGATGTCTCCCCAGAGCCTCGTGCAGTCACGGGAGCAGTCTCCTAGAGTTTGCAATTGACTAGTGGTGCAACCCTGGGATTATGGGTGTAAGTATTACAGCCTCCCTACATAAGGAGGGAAAGAGGCTTGCTCTCATGCTCCTCCCCCTTTTGCTCTTGTTGCTTTTGCTGTTTCCCACTGCCATGAACTGTTGCCCTCTGCCATGTGCCACTCTGCCTTGGCGCCAGATGAGTATGGACTGAAACCTCCACAAACTGTGAGCTAAATAAACCTTTCCTTCCTTAAATTTGGCATTATTTTGTCCCAGCAATGAGAGAAAAGTACCTAAAACAGGTAGGCTCTAGAAAGCCACAAAAGAAGGGCTCTTTAATCACAGGCCAAAGACGTATCAGGAGACACTGCTCCCCAAAGGCCACCAGGGCACCCGGGCCTCCACCTCTCTCGTCTCCTCCCTTTAGATATGGACAAGATTCTTTCTCCTGCATCAGCCAAGAGCTGGGATTAGAATCAGAGTCAAGGAAAACCTGGAGGAGCAAAAGCAGGGTGAGAAGACATTAGAGGGCTGGTTTCTGTGTACACAGGGAGGGCCATGCCACTGCTGTCAGGCAAGTGCTGCCCATTGGCCCAGCAGGCATCGGACCTGACTAGGTTCACAGCCCACAGCCTCTCTCCAGCTGGATTAGGAGGAACAAAAGGACCAGCGCCCCAGCAAGACACTCAGGTCCACCATGTCACATTCCCGTTCTCTGAGGTCCCTTCTCACTGCAGAGCCCAGCTGGCACCTTTATTCCAGGATCCCTGGAGGGGGACCTGCGAACCCATGTACCAGTGAACCCTCCACCAGGTGACTCCTCAGGGACACCTTTATTCTCACCACATGCAGGGGAGAGATGCAGACCCTACCCAGAGCCCCAAATGCTCAGCTCTGTTTCCTTTTCAGGTGATCAATCTGTAGTCTTTTCCTTAAACTAGAAAGCATATGGAATTCCTATCCACAAGGCTTTCAGAGTGATGAGTTCCAAGATGTCACTTGGCAGCCTTGTAACCAGGGACAGATTACTTAGATCTTCTGAGCCTGTTTCTTTTTCTAAAAACAGGATAGCAATACTAACTTCAGAGGGTTAAGTGATACAGATGAGGCCCTCAATGGGGGACTGTGAACACACAGAGGAGGGCTTTGAAGAAGTGGGAACAGTCGCGCACACACGGCAAGGAATGACATCCCCTAGGAACAGACCTGTTTCCTCCCTTTCATACCATTTCACTCAGTTTACCCTAACTTACCCCCATATAGAAACTTCTTTTCCCCTTTGATTCCATTCTCAAAGCAATCAAAAATAAGAGATGTAGTTATACGTTGAATTTAGTTATAGTGAAATATAAAATTTGGCAGGAAAGTCCTATATTCCTGTTTCCTGTCTTTCTTAGACCAAAATTAGCAAGTACACATGAAGCCAAATCTATAAATGTTCAATAAACATTATGTATGCATACCTAGTTTGCATAAAGTAATAAATTAAAAACTTTAAAATACTAGGAATGAGTAATCAAAGACCAACACACAACTATTTGTGACCTTCAGAAAGTCACTTTATTTCATGGCCTCAGCTTTCTCATCTATAACAATAAAGAATTTGGACTAGATTCTATGATGTGTGGTTATATTATGGGATCTATGGCTTGAGAAAACAAAGGGATCTAAAGGATCTCCTAATCTGAAGCCAGTTAGCTATATATGACAAAGTTATTAGCAGGCCTCCAGAAGTCAGAAACCAATCTTTGACTTGATTTCTTTGTATAGCAGCCCTCCTCACTGCTGCCACATTCCCAAACTGAGAAAAACATAATGAGACTCTGTGGAGGTTTTAGAAGTGGCTCTCTATCAAATGAAAATCCACTGCAGCCCTGGGAGAGGGGCTTCCGACCAACTCATCACTACGTGAAGCTTGTGAACTAACACCCAGCTGGGAAGAAACCAGTAACAATATCATTTAAGCGTCTGGATCAAGACACACCTTGGTGCTAGCACCGCCATCTGGGTATTTCATTATGTGGACAAATCAATACCTGTATTTTTGTTGTTCTTTCACTGAAACTTGGTTGCACCGGGTTGCCATCACTTGTGAACTAAAGAGCCAACTTACTAAATACCCAGGAATCAAGCTTTTGATATTCAGAAGTTCACTGCCAACCTGATGTCACCTGACCAGCCATACACCCAGCTGTCTTCCTTTTGCACTCACCAATGGCACCACAGGGCTCTGCAAATAACCTTTTCCTTGAGCTGCTGCAGAATGCTTGATAACTGAGTGTCGAGGCAGACCTTCCTGTCCAAAATTTTAAATCTTTGACCTATTAAAAGACTTGCACCAAAATGGTCTTGGAAGCATTATTAATGATAGTCCCAACCAGAAACAAATCTCCATCACCTAGTGAATACATTTTAAAGTGTGGTATATCCTTAAAATGGAGCAATATTCAGCTATGAAAGGACATACTACATCATAAGACCATAAGATACACCATAAGATCTGGAATGATCTCCAAAACACCTTGCTAAATTAAGGAGATAGACACAAGATGCTGAATATTATACGATATCATTTATGTAAAATACCAGAAAAGGCAAATCTACTTAGACAAAGCAGACTGCAGGTTGCCTGGGAATCTGGGAAGGAAGAATGAGAATTACATTAAGGACACGTAAGAGATCTTAGGGTGATAGTAGAGTTCCAAAAGTGATTTATAGTGATGGTTACACAACTTGGCAAGTTACTTAAAAACATTATTGAACTGCACACTTGAAATACATGAATTAGGGGCTGGGGATATAGCTCAGGGGAATAAGCGCCTGCCTAGCAAGCACAGGGTCCTGAGTTCGATCCCCAGTACCGCCAAAAAAAAAAAAAATGAAATACATGAATTAGACATACATCTTTCCATGGCTAAACAATGCTCTATTTCATAACTATACCACATTTTAAAAAGTACTCACCAGGTGATGGAGGTTTGTTTCTGGTCGAGACTACCATGAATAATGCTGCTCTGACCAGTTCTGTGCAAATCTTTTAATGGGACAGAGACTTAAAATCTGGACTAAAAAAGATTGCCTTGATACTCAGTTATCCAACATTCTTTACCAGCTCAAGAATACAAAGCCTGCCTCAATAAAGTACTTGTTAATTCTAAAATTCACAAGCCCAGGGCCTCAGAGCGTAGTGCAGCCATAAATAACATGCTTAGCATATACAAGGCCCAGAGTTTGATTCTCAGCATCAAAAATTAATTAAAATTCACAAACCTGTACTAAAACATCTTTGGGGATACCACTCTGCCTCCCAACTTCAGGAAGTCTATGTGGTGAACTACTCACGCCTCAGTCTGACTGCTACCTGCAGGGCTTACATTTCAGAGGCAGAAGCTTCAGAAGCTTTTCCCTAATGAGCTGTCTCCAGGCTTGACTCCCCTGCCAGTTGTGCATCTGCCTGCATATTGGGCCCTGCTTGATGAGACTTTACCACTGTCTTGATTACTTTTCTCTCATTGCTGAGGCAAAATACCCAATGCCCAAACTGAAGGAAGGAAAAGTTTATTTAGCTTATAGTTTGTAGAGGTTTCAGTTCATAATTGGCTGGTTCTGAGGTAAAGTGGCACATGGCAGAGGGCAAATATTCATGGCAGCAGAGCACAGCAAAAACAACCAGCAGAAAAGGAGGAATGGTGGCAAGCAGCCTCCTTTTCTCCCTTACACTGTAAACTGCCTACCCCCACCCAGGGGGGCATGTAGCTCTCAAGCAATCTCCATGCCCTCTTCTTCCACAGGCTCAGGATGTATACAAAGTAAGCACCCTGGCTTCCTGCTGAATCACTCAGCCAAACCGCTAGACTCCCCAAGTTGACACAATGTATCAACCATAACAACCACATTCTCTTCCATCTTCCTGCACAGTCTCCTGTGAGTGAAGGAGCAGAATCAGGGCAGCCTCATCCCTGGGTTCCTTCTCCTAATCTCCTGACTCAGAGCAGAGGCTCGGATCCCTGGACCAGCGGGCCCAGAGCATGGGCTGCTATATGGGAAACACTGGGACCCCCCGCTGAGTGCCTGGGGGGATCATTAACGCTGATCTAAGGCAGATGCGATCATCTGAGCCATGCTGGGCACGGACACAGAGGGCAGAGGAAATGTGCACTGCTCTCTCTCAGCCTCTCCCTCCCCGGGTGGATCATGCATCCCCAGGGCCACCCTTCCTTCTAGCCTGTTGGTCAGGCCAGGCCACGTCCTTCCAGACAATCTGAGGGGCCGCCTTCCCTCGCGGTTGTCCTGGTCCTGAATCCCTGTCCATGTCCTCTGACCACCTCCCTGTTCGTGGACACACAGCAGTAGGTTGTAAACATGGTCACCAGGGGTGGGGGGTGGGGGATGTCAGCATTCAAACTGGGAAACTCGGTGGGGCAGAGACTGTTTTGTTCATCCTGGCTAAGTCAGGGCCTTACACCATGCCTTGCACATGATGGGTGCCATAACACATTTTTTTGAAACAAAGAAATCAAATTTAGCTTGTATCTAGTGTCATTTTTAAATTAGCACTATTGGGTAATCACTAATTTAAAATTCATCATCAGAGAGATGTAGGGGACATTAATAAGCTGTTAAAAACTTCAGTGAATAAAACCACTGGGCCTTGCATTTAGAAAAGTCATGTTTAATTGCCAAAGTTCTGATTATGCTACTTAACTGAAAGATCCTTTAGCTCTGTACCCAATTATACCATAATCTCATTCTGACATAATTTATATCTGTGCAGTTACTGTGCTCAACAAAATTTTTCAAAATTTTACATCTTTTTTACCACTATGAAGTATGACTTAAATATTAACGTTTTAAGAGTTCTTTTAAAGAAAATGTGAAATTAGAATTTTCACCTCAATCTGTTTGATCAAAAAGTATTACATCACTACCACATAAGTTACAACAAAAAATGTAATAAAAACAAAAGTGATATCTCTGTAATCAACAAATTATCTGATAAGACATGTTCCTGTTTCACAATTTTAAAAGTTAGCACAAGAAAAATGTGCTCCAGGGTTTGGCATTTTTACTGTAATCTTTAAATCTTAGTGTTACTCAACAGCTTATCTCTTAGAAAGTGGCAGTGTCAAAAAAAAAAAAAGGTTGAGCAGTTAGTGCCAGCAACTCAGATTCTCCAGAACAAAGTGTCTAAGTCTGGAAAATAGTAGTAGTTTAAAATGGGCGTCATGCCTGTAATCACAGCACTGGGGAGGCTGAGGCCCTCCTGAGCTACACCTCAAGACCCTGTCTCAAAAGAGAAAGACAGAGAGAGAGAGAGAGAGAGAGAGAGAGAGAGAGAGAGAGAAAGAAAAAAAGAGAAAGAGAGGGAGGGAGGGAGGGAGGAAGAGGAAGAAGAAAGAAAAGTAATAGTTTATTTATCAAAGTGAGACCAGGGGGAAACTGACAAACTTGGGTTAATTGATACAGGAAAACAAAGGAGAGAGGAGATACCTTGCAAACCACACAGCCAGAGAGAGACTGACCAGCGCCAGCTGAGAGACAAGGTGAAACTACAGACTTTCACTCATGGATCCAGACAATGCCTTCATGATTGAGAGGACCCGCAGCCATCGGAACTGGCAAGGAAAACACAGAACGCCACTTCTAGAGTGGCCTTCGAGTCAGCAGTGGGTGAGTGACCCCAGTATGGAGCCTACCACCACAACCATGGAGAAGGGCTTGCTGGGGCACCATCGTAGGGAAGTCTCAGTGCTGGAGCCTGGGTCACAGGGGAACCCCTTGGGTCCAGGTCACACTGCACACTGACAAGTCCCCAGAGTGAGTGGCAAAGGACAGCCACGGGAGACATGCAGCAGTTGGAAACAGACTGTGGGGAGTCCCGCTGAGAGGCCAGACCTGGCAAGTGGGGACTCAGCTCCTGTGGTCAGAGGCCCAGTTCAGCCTGAGTTACACGGGCCTGGCAGCTTACAGGGGTTCCTGTTCTCTGGATGCAAAGGCCCACGTCCACCACCACTGTGGGAGCAGAGTGCCACCACAGACTTCAGAGTAAGCAGTTCCGTTCTGGCTTGAATTCTGTGTTTTAATCCTAGACCGAGCGAGAGAGCCATGCATCCAAAACAATAGAAAACTTTCTTTTTCTTAATGCTCAATGCTCGTGATTTTTTCTCCCTTCACTGTTTTTCTCCTCCTCTCCACCCCCCCAGTTGTATTCTGTCACCCCTCCCCTTTCTCACGAGCTCATCTGTCGGTGTGTGTGTGTGTTTTTTTCCTCTTGCCTTTCTCTTTCAGTATTGTTTACAGAGAATAAGGGAATTCTCCCCTTCTCCCTTTGCATCACGGCTACTTTTATCCGCATCTTTTTGCCTGATTTCTTTCTCCTGCTTCTTATTCCTTCTCAAAATTTCTTTTTTTTCTCCCCCTTTTGTCAGCCCTTAACTTTTTCTCTAGTATTTATATCAGTCAGAATCTTGTCCCATTTCTCACTACCACTTCTGTACTGTTATTTTAATAGATTAGCATACCTTTATCATCATCGGATCCTCCCCCCCATTTCCTCCTTCCCATACCACATAGCAGGGCCAGGGATATAGTCCAGCGGCATAGCACCTGCCTGGCAAGTGCAAGAACTTGAGTTCGATTCCCAGTACAAAAAACAACTACCTATACCACATAGCAGAGGACAAAATTTTTAAAAAATATCTTTTTTTCCCTTTCTTCTCTTTCCTCCTCTCAGGCATTACCCAGTCCCCAACCCATTGCACTTTACATAACTGATTCTGTTGAAATCAGCGTTGAATGCTGTTTTCTACCATGAGGGGAGGCATAGCCATCACATTTAGTGCACGTTAATATAGATCAATCATGGGCTGCTATGTTGCTTTCACTGTAACTGTGGATTTCTTCTCTAGGCCAAAGGGAGGCCGAAAATAGAGTCTCAGGGTCTGTTACTGCTCAACTACCCTGATAGATATCACTGTAGGGGATTAAGCTGCTATTGTTGTGGCTGATTTGATTGCGTAGAAATACTCCTGACTCACCGGAGAGTTTGGGGGCGGGGCACCTGTTTATGGATTCCACCATCACAGCCGGAAAGGGAGAGAGCAGGAGCTCCTAACCCAAGAACTGGAACTGGACCAGAATCAGTGAGAATACGTGCAACCTGGCAGAAAGCAATCCCGAGTCTGAGTTAGCCTCAGTGTTGTGGTGGAGCAACCAGAACAGTTCTGGGATGTGAGTGCTCACACTCTCGCAAGGAAGCTGTTTAGAAATCGCATATGCAATGTCTCGTTGGAATATTTAACCTGCATTCCCATCAGACATATTACAGGTTTAACTTTCTGCATGTTTCTTGATTTATTTAGTAATGTGGGTTATGTTGTGCTCTTTATGGTTTCCTGTGCTTCTTAGGTTGTTAGTTTTCTAAATTTGTTCCCTCATTGGCTCTGATTTAATAATAGGTCTCTAGGTTCTTTCCTTTGTCTCAGCTCCCCATCTAATTTCTTCACCTCAAACCCCTGAAACGGTATTACTAGCGTATTTCTTTATTCTTTTTCTGAGCACATAAACTCCTCCTAAATTTTTAAATTACCCGCACCTGGCTCCCAACAGTCACTGCTATCATCTCTAGTGTTAATCCTCAGTCTCTCCATCCTAAGTCTTTGGTTCTTGCATATCTTGCCTGACTAATCGTCCTCCCTATCAGCAGGTTCTGACAATCACCTCAAGCAGAAAGTAAACCTCCTTCCTGAACTACATACTGAGATTCTGTCTGAAAAACAAACAAAAGAAAAAAAGCAAACCTCCTTTCTCCATATCTCTCCCTTGACCCCAACCGGTACCCTCTGAAAACTATCAGTACTAAAGCTTCAGCTCACCTAAAAGTATTCCGACAGAATCAAGGCCCACATCAAACTTTTCTTCTCAGCTGCCTCTATCTGCTCCTTCACTCCTCCCAGGTAGTATCTAACCCTCCTCATCTAACTACCCACTTCACCCGCCTCATTGTGGAACAACCACAGATAGTAAACTGTCAGAGTGTTCACAGGGCATAGACAGAGGGGGAAGAATAAATGCAAGGACTACCATGTAGAAGTCTTGTAAGATTGAATCTGAGGATGGCATTAAAAACAGAAGTAATAATTTTGGCAAAGCATGGGACACAGTAGAATAAAGATAGCATGGGACATACCCTGCTGAAAATTATTCATAGGTAGGCAGCATCCTACCACAAATCACCAAATAAGCCACAAAATCTCCTCGCTAATCCTCAACCTGCAGTACCCCCCAAAAAGGAGAGAGAGAGAAAGGAGATATATCTTTTGAAAAAGAGAAATATATACATTTAAAAACCCCACAAATACATACAGAAGCATGAGAGAGCAAGGAAATAGAAGAGTCCTGACTTCTCCTAACCTCTCCAAGGCAGAGCAAGGAGTCACAAAGGAAGGAGAAAGCAAACACCAGGTGGCAGAAATTTATGAAACATTCATAGAAGGGATGATGAAAATTGATGAATTCAAAGAGGTAACGAATCAAAACTCCACAGAAATCTCACTCTGTATGCCCAAGGTGAATTTGGGGGAACTAGGTGAAAAATTGGATGAGCTAACCCAAACAGTTCAATATTTGACAGATAAAACAAGGACAATAAGAACATGAATCTAAGGCTTAATCAGAGAAAAATGTGAAGTTGTACAGATGGATTTATTTATTTTTTTTTTTTTTAATTTTATTTTAAAGACAAAAGAATGGAGACATATGAACCAGAAAAGCCATAAACAATACAGAAAATACAAAGTTATACAGAATATAGTAGGGAATTAGAATTGGATGTTGTATTACATAGTTATCTTCACATTAGTTAACACAAAAACATTAAAGGAAATACCAAATTATAGATAAGATAGTAG
>PVLD010005105.1:91698-116664 GCA_004027595.1 Dinomys branickii | reverse complement strand
TACTTTTATGTTTCTAAAATTAAAAAAAAAAAAGGAAAAAAAAAAAAACATTTTCAGCCCACATATGTGGAACCGTTGGATAGAGATGGCTGTGTATTAAACAGAGTGGGCAGAAAGTGAGAAAGAAGTCTGTGAGGGGTCAAGAGAAGGTCCAAGTGATTGCAAAAATGGAATATGCAGAGACTTAGTATATGCAAAGGTGCTGTTCTGCAACCCCAAGGCTTAGTTAAGATCTGTGACATGAAGAGATTAAAGGCTTTGGAGCTAAAAACAAACAAAACCAGGACTTCAAGTTTAGTTCCTCTATTTACTAGTCGTGTATTTGCCTAAATAAATGCCCCCCTCCCGCTTCAGAGAATACCTGGGAACCAACCTTCCACCCCTGGAGCCAGGCCTTCAGGGCATCTTTTGCTTGTGCTGTGCACCTCTGCCATCTGGTGGCCGATAGTGGTAACTGCACTCATCTTGCCTGCAGGATCTGGCTTGGAGACACACCAAGCCAAGATGCTCGACTCTCTTTCGGTCCCAGTGTCTCACATGAAATTATGCAAAGAAAAGAGCCTGGGCTCATTAGAACGTGTGCCGGAGGGTGTCTGCGGCAGGTACATGAATCAAAATCTGTAACGAGTTTCGTGGAAACAGTTTGAAATCGGACAGAGTAGAACACAGCATAAAATGTAGGGTGAAAAAGACAAGAGGAAAGATGATTCTTGTAGCCTAAGGAGCCCTCGTGGCCTAGTAGGTTCCATAACTCTGAAATTCAAGAAACACAACTGAGAATTCGGTACGTGCCCTTGAGGACCACAGCTCCGACTGACATCATTGTGATTACAATATTTAGTCTGGGTTGCTGTTCTGAAAATTAACTACTTTGCAAAAACACCAATCCAGGGACTAACGGACGTAAAGGCTCAGTCTCAGGTAGCTGTAACTAATGTTATAGAGATCATTCAGAGTGTCAGAATGCTTTTTGGTAAGGCAAACTCTTAGCACATCATGTGCTTATGGTAAAACAGAGACGCTAAAAATTAGGAGAGGGGATAGCTAGACCAAAAAAAAAAAAAATGAGAGAAAAGTTAGAAGTGGGTGTTTTTATTTATAGAAAAGCCGTTTAAATTTTTTAAGCTTTTAAAAGTCTTTCCTGTGGAGAATAATAAAAGGTCATTGTTGTGCCTCATGTCTGCTAAAGAGAGCAAATGAAGCCAAATGTTTTGCCAGCAATTAATTATGAGCCAGAAATACCCCCCTCCAAGTTTATAGACCCCTTTATGCCTTTAATCCTGTAAGTATGCGTCTCTTCCACTCACATAGAAGAGTTGGTTTGTGATCTGGATTGTCATCAAGAAAGGAGCATAATGCAATCGACACACTGGAAGCTCAGCGTTGTTCCTGAGTCTAACACCGTGGGCATCGCCCTCAGCATAGCCAGGAGGTCGGCCTTGGGGAGAGGCAGCCCCTTCAGCAGGGCAAATGTGGAGCCTCCATCCCTCCCAGCATACTTTCCGCAGCCGTGGGCCCACTGATTAAGCCGAGTGGTCAGGAAGAGGCACTGGTGCTCACTGGGCTGGCCTTCTCTGGGTGAGACCACTTGTCCTCCTAGTTATCGAACATCTCCTCTGTCAGATGCTGTCATCTCAGCAGCATGTGCCTACATCTGTAGGTCCATCCTGTCTGGTCCATTCAGGCCACCATGACAAATTGCCATAAACTGAATGCCTTTCAAACTATAGAAATTTATTTCTTATAGTTCTAGAGACTGGAGAGGACAAGGTCAAAGTGCCAGCAGATTTTGTCATTTCTTACTGTGTCTTTATATAGTGGGAGAAGCTAGTTAATTCTCAGCAATCTCTTTTATAAGGCAAGGCCCTCATGACCTAACTACCTCCCAAAGGTCCCATCTTCTAATACATTGCTTTGGGGGTTAAGTTTCAACAAATGAATTGTGGGCACAAATATTAAGACCATGGCAATCCACATGTCTCCAGTCTTCTAATATTGCTAGTTTCACAGTTCTAACCAAATACCCAAGCCATCCTCCCTGGCCTAAAACCCTATGTATATCCATATCTCTGGCTACTTTTTCCATACAAAGTCAAAGCCAGGTATATTGATTACAGCTCTGTCCACTGACAAGATTTCCCCTCACTTGGTCCTTGAGGCTCCATATTGAATGAGACTATATATAATTTGCCATCTGTCCATTTTCTTCATCCAGTACACCAAATAAAACTCCCTGTGAATGAGAGCCAGGAGTTTTCCTCTTCTACCGTTAGATCATCCAGAAGCTACTGTGATGCCATGTGCATGCATTAAGGAAGAGACACCAGTGCCCCAAGTCTGATTCGCCCTCCAGACCTGCTTGAACCTGGTCCTATGAACCATTTTCGTCATACACATGGCACCTCCTTGTGATTCAGTCATTGTAACATGCCGAGTCTGTGGTGACTTCACTCTCCTAGTCGCTCGATAGCTTATGATCAGACGCTCATTCCCTCCCCTGCAGCAGTAGTGGACAGCTGAGCTTTCGATGATTCTAGTACTCTTCCCTAACATTGTCAATCAACTCTGGAAAACCTTGTCATCAGGTGGCTTCTTTGGTCTTATATGATAAATCCATTCTGTCCCGCCTTCTTTTCTGAGCCTACTGACCTCTTCCTCTCTGTACATTCACATTGGTTCTGATCTTTTCACCTCATTTGCTAAAGGTTATCATTAAATTTAAGCTCCAAGGAGCCATCCAAGTAGCATATTAGGGTCCAGCTCCGCACCAAGATCCTCAGTCTTGGGAGAGAGCTGTGTACTGTCGAAGCCCTTTCCGTACAGGATCTCTTGGCTCCAGGTGGTACGTATCGGCCAGGTCCTGCAATGATTTTGGTGAATACTCATTCCTATTATGGGAAATATGGACCCTTTCCTCCTGGGCTGTGCTAAGATCTGGCCCTAGTTATTGGTCTGGAAGAATGAAAGGGAGGATGGGGGAGGAAGGGGGGAAGAAGAGCTGTTGCCTCTGCCAGGCAGGAAAAAGTCAAAGAAAAACGCAGTAAGGGTTCAAGGTTCTCAGACAAATTCATGCAAATTTCTTCACTCTGAAGCCTAGATGTTAGCATAGGAATTGGGTGCGGACCGCAAATCCACATGTGCTGCCATCTTGTTATTACATCTTGGGCCTGACCTTTAACACAGGCTGTTCCTACAGTGATGGGAGACAAGACTTTTACATGCTTCCAGGGAAGTCTCCTGGCTTTTATAGTTCCACTTAATTTAATAATTGGCCGACCCTCATCTGTTCTTTTCCTTCAGAGAAACCGAGGCAGGAATCCAGCAGCCCCATCATCTTTATAATTACCACTGCCCCATACCACTCAGGTGCTGAGCTTCTGAGCAATTCAATGCTTCTTCTGTTTTACCCTGGCCCATCACAGAGACAGCCCTAGCAGCTGTGAAGCTACAGAATGAAGGGTTAGCATCCCCTTCCTCGCTCCCAGCCATTTCACCAATGATTAACAGAGCCCAGGTGCCCATTCGAAGGGTCTGCACTGCAGGGCTAATGCTGGGGACTTGCATAGTAGTTAATTCCATAAAAAAGGAGTGAATGAGAGGAGAAGGCGAATCAGGCAAAAAGGAAGAGCTAACAAAGGAGAGAATCAACAAGATCACTCCTGTCCTGGTCACCTGGTACCTCTGGAAAAGAGTGCACAGTGCCTCCAAGAACTGTCCTCCTGAGGGATGGAGCCTGGAACATTCACTCCTGAGCTCCTGTTTCGCCTTGCTTGAGAACTGCCCTGGGAACATTAACTGCTCTCTCCCACAGGTTGCTCTTGGCAGGGTCACCCTTCAATAGTATCAAATCCATAATCTACTGACATACTAAATCCTCATGAATTTTCAGCTACTTGAACACAAGTCATTTCTCTAGCCCAATAACTCTCATAAGATTATAAATAACAGTGTGAAGGTTTGGGGTTTTGTTACAATCCATTCATGGCAACACTACGTAAGTTCAATGAAATGTTTCTTTTCAGTTCTTTTCATAAGACTAGAAAGTACTAAAAACAAACAAACCAGGCTGTAAGAATTTTAAGTGTACAGTGAAATTTAAATATAGTTCCTAATTTAACTAAGAGTTCAATGGCTCTATTATATCTTTAGCTTATTCTTTAAAATTTTAATTATTTTGGCACTGCACTTGCCATTTCAGAAGGTTGTTCCTGTATGAATTTTATGGTTAATTAAATGCTATACTAAAAAATCCACCATGTTCATGCTTTTTTGTTTTTTGAGACAGGCTCTGCCTAAGTAATTCAGGCTGACCTTGAACTCACTATGTAGCCCAGGCTGACAATGAACTTGAGATGCCCCTCCTGCCTCAGCCTCCTGAGTGTGGGGATTACAAGTGTGTGCCACCACACCTGGTTTACAATCAATACTCCTTTCAATGCACAATTACATTTAATAAGATATCTGAGTATTAGAAATACTTGTGCACTAGAAAACAATCATAAAAATGAAGACTAATGAGAAATATAAAAAGTACTCACAGAAAACTGAAGAACGTGTATACACACATGATCATGGAATTTTCTTGGTCAAAAACCAAAATAACTACAAGCCTGCCTCTTTGTAAAGTTGAAAGATAATAAATATCAAATGGGTCAGATCAGAAGGAAAGCACGAACAAATAAGACTGTGTTGTAAATAGTTGCAACACTACAAAAAAGAAGAGTTCCTTGTGAGGCCTATGAACCCACCTCCTTAATCTCTGTCAGACACCTCTCTGTCTTTGTGTGAAGAATTTCAGCTTCAGTATTCTGAAGCTGCATCCATGACCAGGACCTCTGGAATGGCCCTGCCCCCTAAATCCTATAACCTTCTCCAGCAAGTCTAGAGGTACCTCTTCAATCCAAGCATCTCAGTGGATTAATACCAAGAACATCTACAGTGCTGCTGAATCAAGCTTGGAGCACTTCACATCCAGCTTAAGAGATGGTTCCTCAAGGAGACAGTAATGGGCAGCAGAACATAAAGCCAAGAGTGTTGTGGATTTGGGGTTTTGGCACATCTGGATTGGATTCCCATTTCACTGAGCCATCTTGGGGAAAGCATTTATCCTCTCAACTCCTAATTAGCTAGCACATGAGGTGACTAATAATGGTCATATTTCAGTGTTATCACAGATAATTTATATAGAGTTCTTGTATACATTGTCCACTCAAAATAGGCATATTATGTGGTTGAAAGTGCAGGCTCTAGAGTTCTTAAGACTCACTGGTTATATGATGCTGGGCATATTTTCAGCCTCTCTACGCCTCATACTATGGTTTGAATGTGAAATGTCCCCCATATTCTCATGTGGAGAAAGCATGGTCCAATGAGGCAGTGTCCAGAGGAGAGGTTTGGTAGGATGGATTGGATCATGAGGACTCTCACCTCCTGAGTGGGCTAACCCATTACTAGATTGTAACTTGATGGCATTACTGGCAGATGAAGGAACCTGTATGAGGAGGGGCCTAACGGGAGGAGGTAGGTCACTGGGACTGTATCCTTGGGGTCTGTATCTTTCCCTGGCCTCTTCCTCGCAGGCATCTCCTCCTCTGCTTCCTGGCCTCCATGAGGTGAGTAGCTTTCCCTCCTCCACTGCCTTTCACTGTGATGGTTCCATCTCACCACACCACAGTCCCAGCAACAATGGCACTGCCAACCGTGGACTAAAACCTCTGAAACCATGAGTCAACATGCAGCTTTCTTCCTTTAAGATGTTTATCTCAGGTATTTTGTCACAATGATAGAAAAGTGACTAATACATTTCAGTTTTATTCGCTGTAAACTTGGAATAGTAACAATGTCCTCCTGTGCCCAATACATTGACCTCTTTCTGTTTATCAAACACCTCGAGCTTATTCCTATTTCAGAAGCTTTGCCTTTCCTGGGCTTGTAGTATGCTTTGAAAGACTGTTTTTTTTGCTTAGTGTAGCTTATTAGTTTGTAAAACATTTAGAATAGCCCCTGACATAGTAAGTAGTCCTTAAGACTAAAGTACTGACCATGAGACTGGAAAGCAGCATAAGAAACACCCAGGACTCAGCAACTGGCTCCACCAGAGGAACTTGGGTGCCTGGCCCATCTCCTATACCTTGAGACCAGGCAGCCAGTGAATGATAGCCACATAGTAGGACCCAGAGTAGGACACACACAATGGACAGATGAGACCAGTGAGATGGGAAAGTCCAAAATACAAGCCAATAGATGCTAAGTTAGGTGAACCAGCATTGTGCTCAGGGGACAAAGACACATAGAATAGAAGAAGGTGGGTGGGGTCATACCCTTTTTAAAAATATAACTTCATTTTATTTTACCTTGTTTTATCTTTGTTTTTATCTTACTTTCTTTTCTTTTTTCTCAATTTGTTTTCTTTTTTCTCTTTCTTATTCTGATCCCATCCCTCAAACCCAGAGACCAAGTTCAGATAATACCTCAAATACTCCTTCATTCTTTATTTTCTACCCGCTTCTCAAGTCTCACAAACCTTGCATCCTCTGTCCTCCAGCCTGGCTGCTACTTCTTTTCCAGTTAGCTTTATTTTACACACTATCCTCCCTAAATTTCCCCACCACAGGGTAAAACCATTCTAGCAAGGGGAAACACTTTGCATGCAAACTCCTAATTTATAATTGGTTATGTTATGTTATGTAATATAGACTTTGGTCCTGTGGTCTGAAGTACAAAACCAACAGTTACCACAGTTTGTCAGTTTCTAAATTGTGCTTGATGCTATCATTATTGCCAATTGTACTACTTTAGCTAGGATGTTGTATCTGTTGTGATCAGTTGTTCTCCCTTCTGCAAAAATACTGGGAAGCTCTGGGGTAATAACCTCACCAAAGCCCTACAACAGGGATTGGGGAATGAGCCAAATAGATGCCAACACTCCACACTTAATTAATTTGGAAGGTAGGATCTTGAGACACACAAAAACCAAGAATCTCCTACACTCAGAAAATATTCCGCAAAAACAGACTTTTCCTAGAGAGGCCTTGAAACTAGTGACATAGCTACCTGCTATCAAAATTCACAAAGATCATTACAGAAAACAAAATAAAATTTGTTGTGAAGTAGAAAATGATAAGATGAAGAACCAATCCCAGACCTCCAGCCCACCCAGAACAAGTCCAGAAAACATCAACATAGAAGAAATTGGAAGACACGCACCTTAAAATTTCTGAAATGATAGCAACTGAAGTAAAGAAACAACTCCATGAGGTTATAGAGAATATCAAATCAGAAATAATCACTCAGGTTAAAAAAAAAAAAGAAATGACAACCCTAAAGAAAGAATTGCTCAGCATATCCAATGACATAGATTAAAAAATAGAGGAACATAGGAAAATGATGGAAACTCTCAACGAACAATATAGAAAAGAATGAGAAAGCATTCAAAGAGATACCTAGGAAATTAAATATTCCAATAAAAAATGGCAAAAAAGTTTGAAGAAAACTGAAGATAGACTTTCACACCTTAAAAGAGGATCACAGCCAGCTATCACAGAAGGAAACATGTCTTTAAAATAACAAGGAGTGGCCCTGAATCAAGGCCAGCAGTTTTCTGTAGCTGTTGGTTTCAAGCAGGAGCCTAAAGTGGTATCTTTCTATAGTCTGTTGGCCATTTCAGAACTTTAGAAATGTAATGGTCAATTAGCTAGAAAGTAAGAAATAACTAAATAAATTTTACGAGAGGACCAAGATGGTGACCGGGTAGGCAGTGGAGAGAGAACCTCCCGGAGGAATGCCACTCAGACAAAGGAATATAGGAATATAGCAACATGTGAAGGACAGAAGGGAAAGAAGCGGGTATCCTGAACTCAGGAAGGATCTGGGAATTGAAGCCCTCGGAAAGACTGAGCAAAACCTCTGCTGGAGGAAAGGATCAGAGGTCCACTATGGCGCAGTTGGGGGGAGAGGAGAAGGAGGAAGTCACTGCTCCAAGCACACCCATGGCCTGTGCCCTCATTCTGGCATTCACAGCTTCAGCTTGGAGGCCCACACTCACAGAAGCCTCCCAACTCGGCCAGGGGAGAGCGGAGTTCCAAGAGCTGGTCCAGGGCTGGAGAGGGGAAGGTGCAGCCAGGAAAGGAGGCAATGGTGGTCGGGAGCAGTTGTCAAACCCAGTGTGAGAATGAGAGGTTGCAACAGCCACTGGGGCAGAGACCCCACCCTGTGGCAACCTTCCTAATCAGCGCCTGGAGAGAATCAATGCAACTAGTACTCAGCCCACCATGCCCAGCTCTGCACCTGCCTTGAGGCAGTGGCCCCCTGCCTCTCTGCTGGGTGAGCAGCTACCGGCGGAGAGCAGCGGGGAACCTCAGCAGTGAGCCGCGGTGGCTCCCAGGGATCCAGCCAAGGAGCAGACGGGGGCTCCAGCACCGCAACGGGAGGGAGATGCAGATGGAGGTGGATTGCGTGGCTCCATGCCCTTCTCACTCCAACATCAGGCAGGAAGCACCAGCTGGGTTGCCGGAACTCAGCTCCCACCCTGAACTCTCTCTGGGAGCACCTTGAGTCTCGGTGGTTAGAGCAAGCACTGCCTGTTCCTGGCAACAATGGAATGAATCCATGGTCTTCGGGACTCACCCCAAACTATTAATGTGAGCACCAAGAGGGTCTCCTTACAGCTTGCATATATGAACCTTGCATGAACCCATACCAACAAATTAGATGAAAAGCAGCAGACCGGGAGTCCGATAAACAACATACTCTATACAGCAGACCCGAGAAAATCCTCCAACTCTATTCTAGAACTAATCTTTAAACTCAGTTCATACCCTGAACTAACACAGTGAGAACGGGCTGGGGATATTTCAAGCCCTTATACCAAGCATTGTAAGTTTGTCCAATGCCCAGCTGCAAGGGGTGGGGAACGGTAATACTGGAGATCAGGAGGAGGGAGGAGGAGAAGAAAGGGCCCCTGGCATTGAGGCAACAGGACAGAGCTGAACTGGTCACCGAGGGTGCCTCGACGGGGGCGTGTGCCCCACAGCTGCTCTGCTGAGGGCCCCACGGCTGCTCCACTGTGGGCCCCACGACTGCCCTGCTGTGGGCCCCACAGCTGCCCCACTGTGGGCCCCACGGCTGTTCTGCTGTGGGCCCTGCTGAGTGCGTCCCATGGACTGGACCCACCCCCACCCATAGCATGGCGATGGGGCGGAGCCAGGCGGTCCACTGTGAGCATAGGTGCTTTTCCACCTCCAACCATGGCAGTTTGTATACACCCATGTATGCTATAGTATAGTCTGAAGCAGCTATATCTCTTCCCAAGGCAAGAGTCCAGGGGTATAGATAAACCCAGGAATATAGTTATTATCACAGGGAGGATGACTGATTGAGTGGTAGGGCAATGGAGATGAGGGAGGAGAAAATTGAATGATCAAATGGGCCATCATCTGTGTAACTGAGTAACAAAGGTGAAGGTAACATTATGTAGGACAGCATCAAGAGCTAATTCCCTTCTACGTTCTGTATAATTTGTATTTCCTCAATTGTTTTTGTATTAACAGAAGTGAAGATAACTTTATGTTATGCAGCATCCAGTGCTAATTCCCTACTATCTTCTCTATAATTTGGTATTTCCTTTAATGTTTGTGTGTTAACTAGTGTGAAGATGACATTATGTAACACAGCATCCAGTGCCAATTCCCTGCTATGTTCTGTATAATTTTGTATTTTCGATATTGTTTATGGCTTGTTCTGGTTCATATGTCTCCATTCTTTTGTCTTTAAAATTTAAAAAAAAAGGAATCAGGAAATAACAATTCAACAAGATGAACAATGATGTAAAGAAAAACAATATAAGTCTGGTAAGTGTCAATAAAAAAGCAGGAGTCAACACAAATGACTGACAAGGGTATTCGCAGGAGTAATAGCTGAAAATTTCCCAGGCATGGGAACAGAATCTGACATACAGATAAGTAAGGAATATATAACTCCAACCAGCCATGACCAAAATAAACCTCCAGGCAGAAATATAATAATCAATATTTCAGAAATTCAGTACAAAAAACAGAGTATTAAAAGCTGTTAGAGAAAAGAAACAGGTCACCTATGAAGGAAAACCCATTAAAAACACAACCAATGGGCTGGTGATGTGGTTAGTGGTAGAGTATTTGCCTAGCATGCACAAGGTCCTGAGTTCAATCCCCAGTACCACAAAAAAAAAAAAAGAGAAAAACACAGCCAACTTCTCAACAAAGACATTCAAGTCAAGAAGAACTTGAAGTATTTCAACTCCTGAAAGAAAACAAATTCCAACCCAGATGGTTGTACCCTGCAAAACTATCTTTCAAAATTAATAGAGAAATAAGATCATTCCATTACAAAAAAACAAGAAATTTATGAATACTAAACCAACCCTACAACCCTGAAAAATATTATAGGTAGAAATAAAAATGACCACAATTCCAAGAATAACAAAAGAAAGAAATCACCAGGCAAAGCAAGCAATTAAATAGAAGGGAAATGCAGGGAAACAACAGCAGGAAAATAAAATGATAAAGATAAGCCAATACATATCAGTTATAACCATCAATGTAAATGGTCTCAATTCACCAATCAAAATAAACAGATTGGCGGAATGGATCAAGAAACAAGATCCAGGCCTGGAGATATAGCTCAGTGGCATAATGCCTGCCTGGCAAACACAAGGTCCCAAGTTCAATCCCGGTACTGCAAAAAAAAAAAAAAAGAAAGAAAGAAAGAAAGAAACAAGATCCAACAATATGCTATATACAAGAAACACACTTAACTCAAAAAAAATTCTTAGGCTGAGAGACAAAGGATGGAAAACAATACTCCATGCCACGAGAACCCAGAAGAAAGCAGGGGTAGCTATACTCTTTGCAGACAATGTGAACTTGAAGCCAAGAATGATAAAAAGGGATAAAGAAGGTCATTACATACTTGTTAGGGGTAAATTCAGGAGGAAGAGATACTAATTATAAATATATATGCACCAATACCTATATATGGGGGTACCCAACTGTATAAGACAATTATTAATACACATGAAAAATCAAATAAACAATAACACAATTGTAACAGGGAACCTAATGCCCCCATTTGCACAAAGAGATAGATCAAATAGATAATCAACAAAGAAATGACAGAACTAAAAGATGGTCTCTAAAATAGACCATATACTAGCCCATAGAACATGCCTAAGTAAATGCAAAGGAATTAAAATTATCCCATGTTTATTATCTGACCATAGTGCAATTGAAATTGGAAATTAATGACTAAAGAAACCACAAAAACTCCATAAACACATGGATAGAAAATAATACCCTCCTCAACAAACAATGGATTGTATATGAAATTAATGAAGAAACTAAACAATATCTACAATCAAATGAAAATACAATTTATTGGAACCTGTGGGATGCAATGAAAGTGGTCCTAAGAGGGAAATTTACAGTGGTGAGTTCTTATATCAGAAAAACAGAATGAGCACAAATAAACAAGAACTTCTAGAACAAGAAGAGCAAGACAAGCCCAAAGCCCACACAAGGGAGGAAATTATAAAGATTAGAGTAGAAATTAATGCAATGGAGAATAAGAAAACACTACAAAGAATTAATAGATTGAAGAGTTGTTTCTTTGAAAAAATAAATTGATAAACCCCTAGCCAACCTTATCAAAAAAAGGGAAGAAAAACCTCAAATTCATGCAATGAGGAATGAAAAGGGTGAAATCACTACAGATCCTTTGAAAATCCAGAAGATCATCAATACCTACTTTGAAAATCTTTACTCTCACAGGATGGAAAACACAGAAGAAATGGACAGATTCCTAGAAATGTATGAATTACCAAAACTGAAGCAAGAAGATATAAAAATTCTGAATAATCCAGTATGAGCTAATGAAACTGAAAATGTAATTAAAAGCTTATCAACAAAGAAAAACCCAGGTCCTGATGGATTCACAGCTAAATTCTATAAGAAATTGAGAGAGGATTTAACACCAATACTCCTCAAACTCTTTAATGAAATTGAAAGTCACACAATTCTCCCTAACTTATTGTTGGAGCCAAGGATTACCCTGATAACAAAACCAGAGAAAAAGCCAGCCAAAAGAAGGAACTATAGGTCAATCTGCCTAATGAACATAGATGTAAAAATCCTCAATAAAATACTAACAAAGAGAATGCAGTAAATCATCAAGATTATACAACATGACCAAGTGGGATTCATCCCAGTAATGCAAGGATGGTTCAACATATATAAATCAATAAACATAATGCAAATATATCAACAGAACCAAAGAGAAAACTCACATGATCATCTTGATAGATGCAGAAAAAGCTTTTGATAAAGTCCAACACTCATTCATGATAAAAACAAAAAAAACCTACAGAAAATCGGAATAGGTAGTCTTTACCTCAATCTGATAAAAGCCATCTATGACAAACCAACAGCCAACATCACACTAAATGGACAAAAATTGAAAGTGTTAGCAGAGCATGGGGGTGCACACCTGTAATCCCAGCACCTGGGATGCTGAGGCAGGAGGATTATTGCAAGTTTGAGACCAGCCTGGGTTACAAAGTGAGCTCAAGGCTAGCCAGAACTGCAGAGGGAGAACCTGTCTCCAAAAAAACCACCAAAAACAAAAACCAAACTGAAAGCTTTCACTCTAAAACCAAGAACAAGACAAGGATGTCCACTATCACCACTCCTATTCAATATAGTTCTGGAAACATCACAGCAATTAGATAAGAGACAGAAATAAAAGGAATAAGGATAGGAAAGGAAGAAGTGAAATTATCATTATTCATAGATGACATGATATTCCACATAGAAGACACCAAAAGCTCCACCAAAAGACTTCTAGAATTCATAAGCAAATTCAGTAGCATAGCTGGATACAAAGTGAACACTGAAAAATCAATAGCATTCTTGTACACAAACAACAAATGCACTGAGAAAGAAATTAGGGAAACAAGACCCTTCACAATAACATCCAAAAAATGAAATACTTAGGAATCAATCTAACAAATGGAGTAAAAGATCTACAGATTGAAAATTACAATATGCTGCAAAAGGAGATTAAGAAGAATATCACAATCCCTGACTTGAAACTATATTATAAAGCTACTATGATAAAACCTGTGCAGTACTGGCAAAAAAGAAAACCCAGACCTGAGGACAAGTGCAACAGATTAGAAGATTTAGACACAACTATAAACACACTCAGCCACCTTATCTTTGACAAAGGGCCCAAACATGTTCACTGGAAGAAAGATAGCCTCTTTAATAAATGGTGCTGGAAGTACTGGTTTGCCACATGCTAAAGACTAAAACTAGATCCATGTCTATCACTGTACACTAAACTAAAGTCAAAGTGGATCAAAGATCTAAATATTAAAACAGAAACACTAAATCTACTGAAAGAGAAAGTAGGTAGAAATCTTGAAGACATAGGGGTAAGCAGAGAGTTCATGAACAAAAACCAAACTGCATGGGAAATACTGCAAAGAATCAACAACTGGGATCCCATCCTACTAAAAAGCTTTGGCACATCAAAAGGAATCACCAATAGAGTGAAAAGAAAACCCAGAGTAGGAAAATGTTGGCCAACTGTCCCTCAGACAGACTCCTGTCTAGAACATATAAAGAATTTCTAAAAATCAGGCCCCCCAAATTCAAAGACCCAATCCAAAAAATGAGCATCTGAGATGAACACACATGTCTCAGATGAAGAACTACAAGTGGCAAATAAATATATGAAAAAATGTTCAACATCATTGGTCATTTGAGAAATGCAAAACAAAACAACACTGAGTTCCACCTCACCTCCCAGAAAAAATGGTTATCATCAAAAAACAAACCAATAACAAGTGCTGGCAGGGCTGTGGGGAAAAAGGAACCCTTTTCCACTGTGAGTGAGAATTTAGACTTGTGCAACCACCATGGAAGTTAGTGTGGAGATTCCTTAAAAAAACTAGGATTAGAGGTCTCATTCAACCCAGCTATTCCATTTCTGAGTATTTTCCCAGAAGAATTAAAAACATCATACCACAACCATATGTGTACACCCATGTTTATAGCAACACAATTTGTAATAGCTAAATCTTGGAAACAACACAAATACCAATCAACCAAGGAATGGATAAAAAAGGATGTGCCATTTTTATATAATGAAGTACTACTCACCTATGAAGAAGGATAAATTCAAGGCTTTTATAGGTAAATGGATGCAACTTGAAGCCATACTCTTAAGTGAAATAAATGAGACTCACATGTGCAAACACTGTATCATCTCCCTAGTGTTGGGAGCTGCTGAAGCTGGAAAATAATTATACATACAAAATGAAACCAGCCCGAGAACATGGGAGCTCCTTGAAGCGGGTAAACAAGCAGCTGCAACTTTTTAACTGGTTTCTGGGCAGCGAGGCCACAATTAACCAACCTCTGAAGGGTATAAATAAATGCTCTACTGTTTTTGAGAGGTTCCCCTTCTCCGCTCAGGAGAGAGGACTTCCATCTGATCCCAGCTTTTGGTCTCTTGTCTATTTTTTCCCTCATTCTCCCCAGTGTCCAGGCTATGGGAGGTGCCCGGTCCACATTTGCGCTTTTTGTAATAAACATGCTTACCAAAGGGGGCAAGTGCCCGGGGCCGGATTACAGCGACTGGCTGTGCCAAGAAAGCAGAGGAGCTGCACGGGTCACAGAGGGCTTTTTCTTAGGGATGCTCTGAAAGCAATGGCACTTTAGAAAAAAGCAGGGATCAGCTTGGCACAGGAAAGCACCTTAGTGAAGAGAAGTGTTGCAAACCCCACAGGGAGAGACAACCCTTCATAGCACCCATTAAAATGCAACAAGCACTGGAGACAAAAGCCAGATCCAGGTGAAACCACATGGAGCAGAGAAGGTGCAAAGTGTTACTATCAGTTTCTGACACTGAGGGTAACATGCCAAGGGATGGGTGTAGGAGGATCCACCCCAGCAGCAAGGTGCGTAATAACTAAACCCAGGGCGACGTTTGCCCAGCTTTATTATTGTCGTTAACTCCTCCCCAGACAAGGCACCCCCTAAGAGACCACATCTGGCGTAGGGACCCAGCCTCCCAACTTTCACAGACTGCTGAATTGGAAGCAAAATAAGCCCGGTGATTGTTACCAACAAAATCAGTCCCACCTGAGCGTCACTCCCGATTCTTGTCACATGTCATAAAGACCTGGGAACTGGGTGGAGCACTAGTGAGCGTGGAATGGTTGTCATGTGCCACTGTTTTCATAAAACTACTCTGACAAGGCAAAAATAGGCCAATCGGTATTATATTTTGAAAAGGTCTTTTGTAGGTTGTGTTGTAGACTTTAGTGGTTATGGGAAATGCTGTTTATTGTGTTATTTAGTGATGATGTTTGCTTTTGTCTCAAGTTTGATTCATTCTCAGGCATTGGGAAAAATATTGGTGGCACAGATGAAAGACTCAAAGTAGCACATGTTAGTGAATCTCCTCTGCTAGGACAAAACACCTAACACCTACAGCTTAGAGGAGGAGAGCTCAGCAGTAGAGTGCCTGCCTCTCATGTACAAAGCCCTGGGTTCAGTTCTCAGCACCGCCTAAATAAATAAGAGGTTTATTTTGGCTCAGGGTCTCACAGAACATGGCAAAGGACAGCTTCTCAACCCATAGCAACCTGGAAGCAGAGTGAAAGGGAGGGTCAGGGACAAGAATTCGCCCTTCCAGGTCACATCCCCAAGGGACCCCCTCCTCCAAACAGGAGTTATGATGTTATCAATGGAGTGATCCACTGATAAGCGCACTGTGGCCCTGAGCCATTTTCCAAAAACTGCACCTCTAACCACGTGAGATCTGGGAGGCAGGGCTCATCCAGATCTAAACTATAACACTGTAACAGGAACTGCTTTTGACCCAGTCCTCCTTCTGTTAGGGCATATTTATAGGATAGCAGACGTGTAGGCACATTATAACAAAAGTTAGAAATCAGTTCCTAGCCTGTGACTACGCTCATGCTCCCTGCCATGTAGCTGGCCTTGACCGTCTAGGCCCAGATGTTCCCCCTTAACAATGTGTGGGTCAAACTGACTGTGTCTGGCTTGTGTTTCAAAAATATGCAGTGATTCCAACTTGCTTCAAGGAATTCAAGGCTGTCATGTTTGGGGGAAGACTGGCCAAGTCAAGGATACTTTCAACTCTACCTACTCTTCTCAGACCCCTCCCTCCCAGAACGTCCCTGTACAAACCTTGCTGACAACATATGATGTAATTCTAGTATTCCATGTAACCAGTCATGTAATAACCTGCTATCAGCTTTGTACTTCCCACTCGCACACCGTATTTAAACTGATCTCCAATCTGGCTCTGGGCTGTGATAGAAATCGAGACCCAGACGGAACCTGACCGGACCTTCTGACAAGAGAAGTCTTTATTGGGGGTAGTAGCAGGCTGCCTAGCAAACCACAGCAGCAGCAAGCTGAGCAAAGGTCGAGCTTTTAAACTCTTTTACAAGGTGGGTGTCAGCGGGCCAAAACGCCCGAGAAGGGGTATAGGGGGGTGAGGGTGTCTCAGAGTCAGAACAATCCGAGCAGGGTGGATTGTTCATGGGCCAGAACAACCCAAGCAAGGTGAGCTGTTCATCAGAGTCCTGCCAGAGCAGATGAGGACTGGTTTGGCTTTTGTGGCTGAAGGGAACTGAAGTGGAACAGGTAAGGGAAGGAGAGAAATTTTGAGAGTTAAAAGTTTTCCCACAAGGGGGCTGGCTGCTTTGTGACTTATCAGGCTGGTAATTTGAAACTCTGGGTTCCTAAGCTCACTAGCATAATAAAACTTGCCTTCTAACTCCTTGGTGCAAAGTCTTCCATTTGCCTTGTGTTATGGTTTTGATACATTGTGTCAACTTGGAGAGTCTAGAGGTTTGGCTGAGTGACTCAGCAGGAAGCCAGGGTGCTTACTTTGTACACATCCTGAGCCTGTGGAAGAGGAGGGCATGGAGACTGTGTGAGAGCTACCCGCCCCCTGGGTGGGGGTAGGCTGTTTACAATGTAAGGGAAGGAAAGAGGTTGCTTGCAGCCATTCCTCCCTTTTTGCTGGTTGTTTTGCTGTGCCCTCTGCCATGTGCCACTTTGCCTCAGAACCAGCCGAGTATGGACTGGAACCTCCACAAACTGTAAGCTAAATAAACCTTTCCTTCCTTCATTTTGGGTGTTGGGTATTTTGTCTCAGCAACAAGAGGAAAGTAACCAAGACACTTTGACACTGGCTTTTTCTGCTACATTTCCTAGATATGGCAATTGACTCTGCTGCTGTGGGACAGCCACAGGCTGGCTTGATTGCTGAGCATACAGAACTCGTGCCAGAACCGCTTGAGGCAGGTCATTTCCCTTCCGTGGTTTCCAGTTGTTAGTTCCAGCCAGTCTTGGTAGCCTCAGGGCCTGTATATGTCTCTTCCTTTCCTTTACAGGAGACAGACTTCCCAAATCTTCATACGCCTGCACCTTCTCACTGACCCTGGCTTGACTGGAGTGTTTTCAGCTCAGTCAGGTCCTCGAACTGGAAAGTAAATTCCTAGAGGGTGGACACCTCTGCCTGTTTATCCACTATGTCCTCCACTCAAACCACTTCACTCACAGAAGAGCCTATGAAGTTCAGATTTCTTGCTGTTCTATTTGATCACGATTTTGCATTGCCAAGATCTCTGATATCCACATACTTTGTCAAGTATCTGCTTAGCTTCAAGCTAAGAGTACTGACTTCAATAGAGCAGACCTGAGTTTGAACTGACTCTGGTATTTCTTGCTGTATGACCTTGGGGAAATTAAACCTTGTTTTCCCCCATTTTCTGTTTTATAAATCGTATCTTCCTCTTAGGCTGATTTCAAAATTAAGATACTATATCTAAAGGGTTTAATATGGCACTTAATATACCATGGCAACCGATATTACACGTTAAAGTCATTGCTGGCCGGGGATATAGCTCAGCAGCCAGAGCCTGCCTTGCAAGTCTGAGGACCTGAGTTCAATCCCCTGTACCAAAACAAAAACAAACAAACAAACAAAAAACATTAAAACAAAGTCAGTACTATTATTGGTGATTTTTAAAAATCATGTATGCACTCGGCCCTAGGAACAGTGTGTGACTTCACCAGCTAACCAGGGGGTGGCTCCGCTTGCTCAAGCGCAGGGTCCACATCATGTACCAGGCAGCCAGTCAGGTGACCCCTACGGTGGAGATCTGAAAGGCTGGAGAGAGCCTGTGCTAGCTTTCCTCACTGAGAGGAACTTGGTGAAGGGAGACACAGAGTTTGGAAGCTCCAGACACAGCGAACGGATCCAAGTGGCCAGACCAGACTTTATAGTCATCGCTTTCTTCATCTGGGAAACATTTTTTGAATCGTCTCTTACTACAGGCGCTGTGCTGAAGGCTGAGCTCAAACGACCAGAATGCACCCCTTCCCTAAAAGTGCTAGGGCACGTCGCACCGGCGGCACAGGCTACGTGTGCACCTAAGAATGCAGCGACAGCTCCACGCATGCGCATGCGCGGAGGGCGGAGGCGAAGGCCACACCGGGGCAGCGGAGGAGGAAGGAGGAGCTGGGAGGTCGCTCCGGGTTCAACCACTGGGTGCTGCTGCTCGGGGGAGTGACAGGAACAACGGACCCCAAAAGGCAAGGGACTTCCTTAAATACTCACCTAAAATACACTCGTATTCACTCATCTGGAAACCTAGACCAGTATAAAGAGAATAAGGTAAAAATCTCTTCCTGCAGGAAGGAACATCGGCCTTAGAACCGAGGACTTCTCCCCGCCGGATTCCCTACAGAAGTGCAGCGCCTTCTCCGTGGGCGCTGCGACCCTTCTGCCTCCAGATGGCGCTGTCCCCTCGGCGAGTCGCAGCGTCCAAACACGCTGGCGAGCTGGGTAGCGTGCGAGCTGGCTGCCGCCCGCTGCTCGGACCCCGAAGGGTGTCCCGCGGAAAGCACTTGGAGAACCACCGCCACGAGGTTCTAAGAGCTTGTAGGAAGCACAGGCAAAACAGGGCTAGAATTTTGAAAGGAGATTTTCATGTATAGGACCAGAATGTTGATTGAAAGGGGGCAGATGGGTAGGACGCTCCGGGAAGGCAAATGGGTCCACGGACATTTTCCAGATCGATTGGTATTACAGGCTCTGTACCAAAGGCTGGGCCCAGCCCCGAAGGACCTAGCTCTAGAGAAAGGCCATCTGCGGCGGCATGAAGCGAGGGACAGCCTTCCGTGCCAGGAGGAAGCAAGCGAGGGCCGAGCACCAGGCACATGAGTGTGTTTGTCTGGATTTTAGATAGGAAATGTAAAGTAGGGGGTGCGGTGTAGCTCCGCGGTGGAGTGCACATGCGGAGTTCTATCCCCAGCGCCAAAAGCGAGCAACAGAGCCGGACCTAAGCACATGCGGTAACGCACCTTATGCAGTACCTTGTAACGTTCAATTCTGAGTACCTACCGGCCTCTCCTCCCTAGCCCCGGTCTTCGGAGCAGTGTCCTACACGCGGAGTAGTAGGCTTTTACACCCGCGACCTCCAACAAGAACGTAACAGAACACAATGCAAGCACCCCACGATCTGAACAAGTAAAGTGCACATAAAATAGAAAAACAAATTTATGTCCTAACAGTGTCTCAATGTTGTAGCTCTGCCCAATGCTAGAGCAGGGCCTTGTACTGTGTGTGTGCCTGATAAAAGTCTGAAAGTTAAGGTAGACACACGACATCTCCACGCACAGAGACACCCTACCAGTGTTACTCATTTGTTCTCATTTGGCTGTATTTATCCCCTGAACTTTGAATCATTTATTCTTTTTAACATAGCGACAAGCTTCCCAGATAGCACACAGGTTCAGTAAGTACAGACCTTTTTCTTCCTTACCTCTGTCCCCTGTCTTCCTTGTATCATTATCTTGTCAAAGATAAACCTGTGCTTAATTACCAAGTCTCAAGTTTATTTCAGCGTCAGGGATTGTCATGGTTATAGGTTATTTGCGGGGGTTGTTTTCTTTTGTCTTGGGTACTGGGAATTGAACTCAGGACCTCACGCTTGCCAGCCAGGTGCTGTGCCACTGAGCTATATCTTTGGCCCCTTTAAAAGAAAAATATGTATAAAATTTCCCGCAGTCATTAGTTTCAACACCATCTATGGGTCCTCTTTGTTACTAAATGAAAGTTCCCCACTTCTGTTTCCCTTCTTAGCTACTTTCTTCTGGTGTGTTCCACTCACAGACTGAACACAGGTAAATCTCTCAGGTTTCCGAAGGCCCAGGTGTCTGTAGAACACAGACTAAAACACGGGTAGGAGGGGGGAAGGACGGCGGAGAATTGATGACAGTGGTGTGCAGCCCTCAGGAAGCTCCTCTGTGAACATCAGAACGGAGTCCAAACGGAGCAGGGTGGACAGAGGATGGAGTGGACAAACGATAAGCATCCGGGACCCAGCCCCAGCCCAGGGGGGCCGTGAGTCCCGGAGTCCTCTGCCTCCCTCCCCAGCCCTGTCATGTCTCAGGCAAAGCCTTGCACTAGTCCTTAAAAGGAAGTGCCAGAAAGACAGAGTAGAAGCAGGCCTAAGGAAGAATTTGACTTCATGGTGTCAGAACAAAAGCAAGTGAGTTAAGAACAAGCTAGAGCTCTTCTAGAAGGATGAAGTGTTCTTATCAGCACACACACACACACACACACACACACACACACACCCTCACAACCTCCTCCTCCTGGAGGTCCAGGCTTGGGCTGACTCACCACCCACGCCCTACATAAACTACTTGACCTAATTCTGAAGAGGCTTACTGTTAGCCTTATTCACGCATGGATTATTCCTTTATATGTGCAGTGGCCACTCGTTACTCCAGGTGACAAATGAACTGAAGCATTTTCCTTGATTTTAGATCTGTGATATCAACTTCAAGCAGCCATGTTTGTGTTTAAAAGCCCAGTTAGAGACCAAACTCAATAGAATGCAAATCTGGGGTTCTCATCCAGGAATCACCCTACTGAAAATATTTCCTCAGGGCTGGTGATATAGCCCAGCGACATTGCACCTGCCTGACAAAGTGCAAGTCCTAAGTTCAATTCCCAGTACCAAAAAAAAAAAAAAAGAAGAACAAGAAAGAAAAAGGAAAATATATTTCCTCATTCCTGGACCAGGTTAGATAAATGAAAATTTAAAAATTTAAAAATGTGATAGCTATTTACAAACACTTTCTAAATTCAGTCTTCAGTTAAAAAAAAAAAATATGTGTCTTGCCTGACAGATATAGAACTTAGGAACTTTCAAAATGATGATTAATGAATGAATAAGCCCCCAAACTTTTAAAACCTATTTCATTGGATCCTCATTTCCAGTGAGAGAAGTCAGTTTTGTTTCACAGGTGAGGAAACTATCTGAGAAGCACGTCATCTGCATATGCTCCCGCAGAAAGCAGTCAGAACTAGTAGAACTCAGTTCCCCTAAGTTGTAGTTTAAAGTTCTTACAAGTATGCTATGGTTTGTGTCTGCATGTTCCCCCAAACCCTCATTCAGTCATCGGGTGGGCTTCTAGATTTTTGATTGATCCATAGTCCAGTGCTAGGATTATGGGTGTGAGTGCTACACCCGCCCTGGAGAGGGTAGTTTGCATATGTTAGGGAGAGAAAGAGGCTGCTTGGCAGGCCTCCTCGCTTTTGTCCTTGTTGCTTCTGCTGTTTTCTGCCTCCATGACTGTTTGCGCTCTGCCATGTGCCGCTCTGCCTTGGAGCCAGCCAATTCGGGACTGAAACTTCCGCAAACTGTAAGCTAAATAAACCTTTCCTTCCTTAATTTTGGGCATCAGGTATTTTGACTCAGCAGTGAGAGAAAAGTAACCAAGACAATGTATATAAGAGCAAAATGTTGACCTCACAAAGAAACACAGTCAATATTATTAAAAAGTTCCCTCCAAGTTTATACCAACTTTACATTCATTTATTGTACAAAAAACTAAGCACATTGAAATTTGGCCCTCCAAAGAAAGACAATATAAACCGTGAAATTGAAACAAATATGACGCTTAGTGCAAAAAACAATTAGCCAATGGAAATTCTTTTTATTTTATAACTTCCCCTTGCTCTCCCTCTATGAGTTCTTTTTTTTTTTTTTTTTGTTATGAATCAAGGATAGCCAGTCACTGTGGAAATCTTCAAAAAGGAAAAATAGACATGCACGTGTACAGGAACACACACAGAGGAAGACAGGTCTAATGAAATAAGCAAAATAAATTTTTTTAAACTGTCTTTATTTTGGCCCTGAGTCAAGGCCAGAAGTTTTCTGTAGCTGTTGGTTTCAAGCAGGAGCCTAAAGTGGTATCTTTCTATGGGCTGTTGGCCATTTCAGAACTTTAGAAATGTAATGGTCAATTCATTAGAAAGAAACAAATAACTAAATAAATTTTATGATAGGACTTCAAGATGGCAACTGGGTAGGCAGCAGAGAAAGAGCCTCTTGGAGGAATGCCACTCAGACAAAGGAATATAGGAATATAGCAACATGTGAAGGACAGAAAGGAAAGAGCTTCAGCTTCAGAGACCCACGCTCATGAAAGCCTCCCAACTCGGCCAGGGGAGAGCGGAGTTGCGAGAGCTGGTCCAGGGCTGGAGAAGGGAAGGCGCAGCCAGGAAAGGAGGTAATGGCGGTCAGGAGCAGTTGTCGAACCCAGTGTGAGGATGAGAAGTTACAACAACCACTGGGGCCGAGTCCCCACCCTGTGGCAACCTTCCTAATCAGCGCCTGGAGAGAATCAATGCAACTAGTACACAGCCCACCACGCCCGGCTCTGTGCCTGCCTCGAGGTGGTGGTCCCCTGCCTCTCTGCTGGGTGTGCAGCTACCAGTGGCAAGCAGTGGGGAACTTCCGCGGTGAGCCGCAGTGGCTCCCAGGGATCCGGCCGAGGAGCAGACGGGGGGGGCTCCAACACCGCAACTGGAGGGAGATACAGATGGGGGTGGATTGCCTGGCTCCATGCCCTTCTCACTCCAACATCAGGGGGAAAGCATGAGCTGGGTTGCCAGGACTCGGCTCCCACCCTGAACTCTTTCTGGGAGCACCTTGACTCTTGGCGGCTTGAGCAAGCACTGCCTGTTCCTGGCAACAATGGGACGAATCCACGGTCTCCAGGATTCACCCCAAACTATTAATGTGAGCACCAAGAAGGTCTCCTTACAGCTTGCACATGTGGACCTTGCGTGAACCCATAGCAACAAATTGGATGAGGGACAGCAGACCAGGAGTCTGAAAAACAACAACATACTCTATACAGCAGACCTGAGAAAATCTTCCAACCCTATTCTAGAACTAATCTTTAAACTTAGTTCATACCCTGAAATAACACAGTGAGAACGGGCCGGGGAGATTTCAAGCCCTTATACCAAGCATCGTGAGTTCGTCCAGTGCCCAGCTGCAAGGGGTGGGGAACGGTAATACTGGAGATTAGGAGGAGGGAGGAGGAGAAGAAAGGGCCTCCAGCATCGAGGCAACAGGACAGAGCTGAAAAGGTCACTGAGGGTGCCCCAATGGGGGCACGGTCCCCATGGCTGTTCCACTGTGGGCCCCGCACCTGCTCCCGCTGTAGGCCCCGCTGAGGGCGCCCCATGGACTGGACCCGCCCGCACCCATAGCACAGCCACGGGGCAGAGCCGGGCGGTGCACTGTGAGCATAGGTGCTTTTCCACCTCCGACCATGGCAGTTTGTATACAACCATGTATGTTATAGTATAGTCTGAGGCAGCTATATCTCTTCCCAAGGCGAAAGTCCAGGGGTATAGATAAACCCAGGAGGACAGTTATTATCACAGGGAGGATGACTGATTGAGTGGTAGGGCAATGGAGATGAGGGAGGAGAAAATTGAATGATCAAATGGGCCATCATCTGTGTAACTGAGTAACAAAGGTGAAGGTAACACTATGTAGGACAGCATCCAGAGCTAATTCCCTTCTATATTCTCTGTAATTTTGTATTTCCTCAATAGTTTTTGTATTAACAGAAGTGAAAATAACTTTATATTGTACAGCATCCAGTGCTGATTCCCTACTATCTTCTCTATAATTTGGTATTTCCTTTAATGTTTATGTGATAACTAATGTGAAGATAACATTATGTAATACAACATCCAGTGCTAATTCCCTACTATATTCTGTATAATTTTGTATTTTTGGTATTGTTTATGGCTTGTTCTGGTTCATATGTCTCCATTCTTTTGTCTTTAAAAAAAATAATAAAATAAACTGTCATTATTGGGCCAGGGATACAGCTCAGTGGCACAGTGCCTGCCTGGCAAGTGCAAGGTCCTGAGTTCAGTTCCTGGTACAAAAATAAATAAATAAATAAACCAACCCTATCATCATTTATGAGATGAAAGAAGATATTTCACTCATGAAACTAAACAAGGTGCTATAACAAAGGCATTGAGAATAATAAAAAAAATTTCTTAAAAACAGAGCATGGCTAACACAATTAAAAATTCAAGCAGCCAGGCATGGTGTAATCCTAGCACTCAAACGGGCTGGGGATATAGCTCAGTGGAATAAGCGCTTGCCTAGCAAGCACAGGGTCCTGAGTTTGATCCCCAGTACCACCAAAAAAAAAAAAAAAAAAAAAAAAAAATCCTAGCACTCAGGAGGCTGAGGCAGGAGGATTGTTGTGAGTTCAAGACCTGCCTGGCTACAAAGTGAGCTTAAGGTCAGCCTGAACTGCATAGCGATACCCTGTCTCAAAAAGACCAAAAAAAAAAAAATTCAATTAAGAGTTGGAGGGCTGGAGGTATAGCTCAGTGGTGTAAGTGCTTGCCCGCTAAGCACTAAGGCCCTGAGTTCGATCTCCGGTACCGGAAAAAAAAAGGAAGAGTTGGAGAATAGGGGCTGGGGATATAGCTCAGTGGAATAAGCGCTTGCCTAGCAAGCGCAGGGTCCTGAGTTCGATCCCC
>PVLD010005105.1:0-84277 GCA_004027595.1 Dinomys branickii | reverse complement strand
AAGGTACAAGTGCATATATAATATACGTATGGTATCAGCATATGTATATAAAGTAGAAAATTCTAGAGAAGTGCATGAGAATGATAAAACATGAATTCACATTAGTGGAGCGTCTGGTGGGGAAGAGTACACAGAACCATCAAGTAGAATGAAGCGTTATGTAGAAATTCCTGTTGTGTATATCATTCACTATATCACTTTGTATTTCATAAGTTTTATCCAATACAGTGGAATAAGAGCAGGTATCAACTCACCATCTCATTGTAGTATGTATTCACCATCTCACTGTAGTATGTATTCACCATCTCACTGTAGTAGACACACACATGTATATAATGAATTCTTTTTCTTTTTTTTCTTTTTTATTTTTTTAGACAGGGCCTCACTATGTATTTCAGGCTAGCTATCAACTTCCTGTGTAGCCCAGGCTGGCTTCAAACCTGCGGCAATCCTCCTGCCTCAGCTTCCTGAGTACTGGGATTACAGGTGTGTACCACCATGCCTGGCTCTATAATGAATGACCTTTTATTAAAAGGTCCACAAATGACAACAAAAAAGGGTATAAATCAATAGACTAAAAATATTGGGAATTCTTAGACTGACAGAAGAGTAAGGGTAGAGAAAACCCTAGCTCAAAGAGAAAACACCCTCCCCAAAGGAAAAAATAAAGCTCACAGTCATGACTTAAAGCATAGCCTGCTTACTAACACCTAGAAAACTCTTTGAAAACAGTCCTTGAATGACTGGCATAGCTCTGGCCTACGGAACTAACCTGAGGCAATCATGTCAGAGTAACTAAGCCCGGCTAGTTTTCTCCTCTCTCTTCCCTCTTCTCTTCTCTTCCTTTCCCTCCCAGCCTCACATCCCTCATGTCCTCATCTGAACCCCAACACCCAGTTGTGGCGCATAATGGCTTTTCAACCAGAATGAAAACCCAGTGGTTCTCTAACCCAAAGATACGCAAATACATAGTGTGGCCTGTTCCAGATGCACTATATCAAAGCACTCTATTTATTGGAAAACTTTAAATAAAAACCCACGTTTTCAGCTTACCTTAAAAACCAAATTATATTACACACATGTATGAAAATGTCACAATGGAACTCAACATTCTGTATAACTGACACTAACAAAAACATGCACCTATTCGAACAATAAAATAAAAATTTTAAAACAAAATAAAACAGTAGGGGGAGCAGTCTGGTCCCTCATTTCTGAATGCCGAACCTGAGTTTATTCTTTTCGGGGGTTGAAATTCCCACCTATCAGCTTTAGTTCTTTGCCTACCTGGACCCAGCTAGAACTTTCTCTTTTTCTTCTTCCCTACATTCATGTTTTCCAGACTTTTTCTTGCCAAATATGCAAGTTCCCAGACCCCTCCTTTGGGAGTCTGATCTGAGGATGTCCTGGGTTGAACCATATGCTCCAAGCGTTCATATGTTGAGGTCTTTAACCGCTGGTACCTTGGAATGTAACCTTATTTAGAGATAGTCTCACAGAGGTAACAAATTAATACAAGATCATTAAGGCCAGTATGACTGCTATCTCACTAAAAACAAAGACAGTTAAGACACACAGACAGGAAAGCAGAGAGATTATGGGGAAACACAGAGAGAAAACAGCCATCAACAAATTGAGGGTCAAGGCCTAGAACAGAGCCTTGTCTCTCAGCTCTCAGATGGAATCAACCCTGTCAACACCTTGATTTTGGACTTCGGTGGGAATTTTGCTAAAATCAGTTTTTATTCACTAGCTAGGTCTAGGCGGAATTTTGAGATTATGAGGTTTGCATGCAACCGTCGGCGATGCCACTGCTCCTGAGTCACCAGCCACGCTGAGCATAAAGGCCGAGGTCAGTGAGTCCAGGCTTCAATTAGCTGACCTAGAAGATCCCTGAGTCACACCTAGGTGGCTGTCCCATGTGTTATATCCTAGCCTCCTTCTGAAGGTCAAGTTCAACCAAGTTATGTCTTTTTCTTCCTTGGTCTAACACACTTAGGATCCACTTTTCTATGTGCTTTCCAGGTTCCTGGCAATCCAGATTGGTGCAACCTTAATCTGAACTTCTTTTTCTGTACACAGTCTCCTGCCATCCCAGTTCAAAAGAAAGTTTAATATAGGTATTACCTACAAGGATATAGGTAGAGTATAGGTCAGTGATGGCAAACTTTTAGAGACAAATTGCACAAAACGCACCTGATGTCCTTGCCTGGTGCCACTACTCCTTTCCAAGCATGCGCATAGTCTCTTTGTGCACTGTTTTCCATTGCTCAGCTGCTGAGACCATGTTGGAGTGACTTGGCTTATGAGCCACGGATTCGCCATTTTTTGTATAGGCGATCTACAAAGCATGGCACATTGAAATACCATGAAGCTGTTAAAAGGATAGCACAATTGCCATCCTGAGACCTAAAAAAGGAAGGGGAATACTTTTCCTGAACTATAAGACAAAGGATCTTTGTACAGAGGACCGTCAGAGCACCCAGCCTATCCACAATTATCCTATATAGCAAGAGAGCACACCTGTTCTTTCAGGGTTTCCCATTGACCGAATCCAACTAGAAGTCAAAAGGCAAGGACATTCACTGATGGAACTCATGTAGGTCAGCCTCGCAGATACATAGTTGGAGTGAGTATGGTCAGTAGTGGATATAAAGGGACAAATAGGAGACATGGAAGCAAGCTCTCTGTGTATACGGAGCTAAATCCTCAACCCTCCAAGAAGTTATTTTTATGGCACTATATTATGCCATTGTTTAAATACTCCATCTTTCATTTAGTTTGCTGCTCATGGACACTTAGGTTGCTTCTGATATTTGGCTGTTACCAGCAGTGGGTACCATTGCTGGTGGCCGTGTAGCTTGCCGGGACCAGAGCACCACCAAGTAGGAGGTTAGGTGGGGTCCAAGGCTTCAGTGGCTCCCACAGAAGTGCTGAAATGGGACTCAGGGAAAGCACAGCACCTTAGGCTTCAAGGCCAGAGCTTAGAGATGCTCTAATCAACAATGGCCAGTCCTGTGTTGGGGTTTTTATTTTAGGGTATGTATGTGTGTGTGTGTGTGTGTGTGTGTGTGTGTGTGTGGTGAGGATCAAACCTATGGCCTTACACTAGGCAAATGTCCTTTTTTAAAAAAATTTTCATTCTGTGACAGGATCTTGCTAGGTTGTCCAGCCTCCCAAATAGCAGATGTGCACCACCATGCTGGGCTGTCCTGTGGTTTAAAAAAATTCACTTTTGTGTTTTCATATTCAGTCTCCCCAGCTAACTGTAAATCCCTAGAGGGAAAGAAGTGTCTTATCGTTCCAAGGATCCTCCCATAAGAGCTGGGACAGTTTAGCAGGAATGAATTAATGAAGACATTTCTGTATCCAGAATATGTCCATACACTACAATATGTCCACAGATCTAGTTACAAACCATGATAAAAATTTATCTGGAAAAAAATCCCCTGCCCTATGTACTCTCTCCAGCTCCAACAGAAGGACATCAAGTGACTCAAACACAAGCAGTGCATCTCAAAATGATCGGGTCAGGTCGAACTCTGAGGACATTAAATATGCTCACAACTGAATGGAGATTTTGGCTCTCTTAGGGTGATTTCATAGGTGGTACCAGCCAGTCCAGCCCCTAGTTTTTATTAACAGTGTTTAAGGTGCATCTCTGAAGGAAGGGAAAAGAAAAAGAAAAAAATATATATATATATTATGTATATGATAGTTAAGTAGTTATACTACTAGTTTCTCTTAGTTCATTGAAAAGAAAGGTTTGTGCCAATATTGTTTGGACAATTAAATCCTAATATCTTGAACTCTGAATAATTAATTAAGATAACAATGTGCAATATATTGACCCTTTACTCTCCCATTATCTTGTTTTGAAATTTTGTTCTATTTTTTCTCTTGAAAAATAAAAAAAAGAAACTGTATTAAAAAAAAAAAAAGATATTTTCTTTGAAATCACATTGCCCAGGCTACAGCTTTAGAGTGCTAGCTGAGTAATGGATGGTCATTTCTCATCCATTATGATAAGGTTCCTTTTCCAACACATCTCTGCATTTTGCTAAGTGACTCTGGTTTTCATTTCACTAACACAATTCTCTTGCCTGACTGCCCTTCAAACGTGCCTTGCTCTGAGGATGAATGGCTTCGTGAAGTTTTCAGGGATTTGTGTGTCTCTGATGCAAGCTGAGTCTTATTGTGCCCTGATTTATTAGGGTGCGTTTAACCTCCTGCCCCTGAGAGTGATGTCTTTTTCTGCAGATAATAAAGAACAGACAGAATCGTTTCTTCTATTTATTATAAGATTAGAGGAGTAAGGAAGAGATAGTAAGGGGTTTCTGTAAGAGATCTAATCTGCCAAGTTTATTGTTATCAAATGTAGGTCCTGAAAACAGGCAAATATTTAAGGCAAACTAAGGATTTACATAGAGACCTCGAGGGTGGGAGTGTAGCTCCGCGGTAGAACAACTGTCTAGGATGCACAAGGCCCTGGACTCAGTTTCCAGCACTGCAGGTAAAAGTAAATGAATTGGTCCTCTGACGAGCATCACGCAGCTTCCTGCTTCAGCACTACATAGACATAGCCCAATGCTCACCCACCCACACAACCACCTGCACAACCACCCACACCACCATGATGACCGTCATTTTGACAACCGTCATGACGACTGCCTCGCCCTCACAGATGTGCCGGAACTACCACCAGGCACCGCAGACCTGGAGCTCTGCGCCTCCTACGTCTACCCGTCCTTGTCTGTTTGAACACGATGATGTGGCTTTGAAGAACTTCGCCAAATACTTTCTTCACCAATCTCAGGAGGAGGGGGAACATGCTGAGAAACTGACGAAGCTACAGAACCAGCGCAGAGGCCGGACCTTCAGGACATCAAGAATGAGGACTGGGAGAAAGGGCTGAACGCAACGGAGTGTGCGTTGCACTTGGAGAAGAGCGTGATGCAGTCACTCGTGGAGCTGCACAAGCTGGCCACTGGTAAGAATGCCCCCCTCTGGTGTGACTTCATCGGGACTTACTCCCTGGAGCTGGGTGACCGAGTGACCAACCTGCACAAGTTGGGAGCCCCCGAATCTGGCCTGGCAGAGCGCTTCTTTGACAAGCGTGGTAGTTCCGGCACATCTGTGGGGGACAGTGACAATAAGAGATAACATCAGTAAGGCAGCACATGCGTGTTGGGGTTACCTTCACCTTTTCTACAAACTGTACCAGGACATCTACCTAAGTTCTTTAATTCCTTCAAATAAAGAAATTTGGTACCCCCCAAAGTAAATGATTTAAATAAATACACAGAGAGCATACACTGCTCTCTCAACTTGAACCATAGACGTTGACGTATATATTTAAACTTAATATTAACATAAATTTAAAGTACTATGTTCATTATTTTAACACGTTAAAAAATAATAGTCTATCAAATGGTAGTGGGCTGGTTGCTAGTTTTTCCTCGTGAGGATTACATTTCAATTTTTATAAATATTTTACTGACAAGATGCAGTAAAATATCTTAAATTCAAGAGTATAGTTCAACGTACAGATGAGTATAATTCAATATATATATATATGAAGCTGGGTGTGGCAGCGTATGCCTGTAATCCTAGCACTCAAGAGGCTGAGGCAGGAGGATTGTTGCGAGTCCGAGGCCAGCCTGGGCTACAAAGTGAGCTCAAGGCCAGCCTGAACTGCATAGCAAGATCCTGTCTCAAAAAAGACAAAAACTAACAATTATATATATATATATATATATATGGCACACACACATGTGTATAGTGCATGCATATAATTATCACCAGGTCAAGAACCAGAGCATTTCTAGCATTTTACAAGGTTTCCTTGTGCTGTCTTATAATTATCAGCATTCTACCTACAAGAGAAATCACTGTTTTAACCTTGATTTCCACAAGTTAATTTTACAGGTTTTTGATTTGCATTTAAAAGGAGTCACACAATGTTTTTCGATAGTGCTGGGGTTGAATCCAGGACCACTGTGCATGATGGCAAGTGCTTTATCACTGAGCTACACCCTAGTGTATGTTCAGTTTTTTTTATCATCGTTACATTGTGAAATTGAAACATATCATTGTGTGCAACACTGCTTTTTTTCATTATGTACAACACCGTTTTATCTTTTTATTGAGGAGTAATCTGTATCTCTATTTTATTTATTTACTTATTTTTATCTGTTTTTTTGTATTCTTAAAACAGAGTTTCACTATGCGGCTTTTTTTTTTTTTTTTGGCGGTACTGGGGATCGAACTCAGGACCCTACGCTTGCTAGGCAGGCGCTTATTCCACTGAGCTATATCCCCAGCCCCTCACTATGTGGTTTAGGCTAGCCTTGAACTCACTTTGTAGCCCAGCCTGACCTCAAACTCCAAGCAATCCTCTTGCCTCAGCCTCCGGAGTGCTGGGATTATAGCTGTGCACCACTATGCCCAGCCTGTATTCTTGTATCACAATTCATTTATTTATTTCATCATTTAAATGTCTTTGAATAAAATTTAACAAATATCGCACTCAGATATAAATTACAGATCATTCTCTTATGAAAAACACATTTTCTGGGAGGCTGAGTCAGGAAGACCACCATGAGTTTGAGCCCAGCCAGGGCTACATAGTGAGTTCAAGATCAGTCTAAACTATATAGCAAGACACTATCTCAATAAAATAAAAATAAAATAAATTTTCCTTCTCCTTGTGCATCTCCAGAATTTTGAAAATACCTTTTCCCCTCTGTTATAGTAACACTTACGTGGGCTATGCGTCTGGAGGTGTGCAGCTACAACTTGAAACACTGACTTTTAACTTTAGACAATCTCAGGTAGTAGCTAAGACCTCCATCAGAACCAGATTACAGTGTCTGGACCTCTCCTGACGTCATTTAAAGCAGTACCCTTGTAGAGAGGGCCCAGAATTGGAAGATTATCAAACCTGCCCAGGTGTAGCCAAGGCCAAGGACTACTAATCTAGACCAGAGGTTCTTAAGCTTCTGCAGAACTTCAGAATCACATGCGGGGCTCCTTCTGATGCAGATTGTTGAGCCCCATGCCTGTCTGAGACAGAACCCAAGAATATGTATGTCTAACAATTTCCCAGAGATGCTAATTCAACTACTGTAGGAACCACACAATAAGAGAAGTGCGGATCTGGACCAAGTCTGTCATTTTATACCAGGAAAAACTGCAGCCCAGACAGCTGAAGTAATTTTCTGCAGTCACAGGGCAAGTTAGTGCCAAAGTTATAATTAGAACAGAGACCTCATAATCACTTTCATCTGATAGGTTCAAAGTGGATATTAATGAATGTTATATCATCCTTAGCCCTGATAAGAGACTGCTTTCCAGGAAAAAAGTAAACAAAACATGGAAAAGCTTGAAGAGGTGGGAGAGGTAGCTCTTTTTCACAAACCTACTTGCAAAAACTTAGGAATTGGAAGTGTAGAAGCAGATCATCCGCACTGGCACCAAGTCTTAAGAAGACAGAGGGATAGGAAACAGAGGTGGTCATGTGCCTTTGGGAGCTGAGTGTGAATCCCTGCTCAGGAAAGGGAGTACCTGCCCTCCATGTCTCTGTCCCTCTCAGCGGCCTCCCAAAAGCAGAGCTACTGCAAGCTGCCTGGCCAAAGAGCGCAAGTCACTTGGTCACCTCAATCAGTACTGTTTCTTCCTAATCTTCCATAACATAAGATTTACTCCATCCTGCTGTATTCAGCTCCTAAATTTCACTCACACTGGTCCCTTACAGCAGGGTAACCCCAAGTACAGATGCCTCATCCCAGACAGCTGTGGTCCACATCTGCTGTCTAGACAGCCCTGTGCTAAGGGCCTGAGCTGCGCTGGCCGAGGGGCTGGGTGTGAGCTCATGCTCCTGGCTGGTCTATAGGACACAATGTATTGACAGCTTGGATCTTGGGCCGCTGAGACATCAGGGCCATCTTGGTGCTCCACAGATTGCATCCGCGATGCATCACATGGCCAAAGAGCTCCGCTATGGGCTGGGGAATCTGCATTTTAAATGCACTTCACAGGCAGTTCTTATGTAGATCCAGGTCTGGGGACCACTGCCAATATTGCTTTGTGTATTTAGTGAGTAACCATTACCTCGTTAGTTGCTGGGTATTTTTCAGAGGAGGGTGTTTGGGAGGATTGTAAGTCTTTTAGGTCTTACTCTGGGGCAGTGTAGAAAATATTTTCAGCTCTGGATTCAAGCAGAAACTGATTTGTTCTATCAAACAAGAATAGAGAACAGCAGGTGCAAAGCCTTGGCATGGATTTTACATTTTTTCTACATAAAACAACTGTTGCAGATGCATTTTTAAATAAGAATATGAGCAAAGACTTGTGGACTCCTGGATATACAGCAAAGACTCTTGGCTATATACCAGTCCAGGGGCGAACAACAGCAAGGTGGAAAAACAAAAAGGGGTCGGTACTGAACCAAACTGATCCTGCAAGTACAATGGACAGATACCATTTTCTTAAGAACTCCAAGGCCAATACCAGAATTTGCGTTTTGGATTTGTTTATTGTACATACACTTCCCACCATGGAGACATATGCCCAGTTATTGTTTTGTCTCATGCATCTCTGGCTGAACCACCCCCACCAATGAGCATTGAGGCCACGTGCTCAACACTTCACATGCTTTGTAGACAGCATACGTTCTACAACTTCCAGTTCTAAAATTATCTGTACACAATTAAAACTGCACACATATTGGTTGCTCTGAAATCTCTCTAAGTCATGAAGTTTATCTTGAAGAGGGCCACTGGGTAGTCTGTCAGGCTTCAGGCCCCCAAACCTGTCACTACACAGAGGGATACGGTGCCATGTGAAAGACACTTTTTAATCAATATATATAACAAGCCACCAACTGGGAGAAAATATCTCCAAATCATATCTGATAAGGTATTTGTATCCAAAATAACATAAACAATTCTTACAACTCAATAATAAGAAAACAACCCAATTTTAAAAAGAGACAAAGTAGCTGGGTATAGTGGCAGACACGAGACACCCATAGTCTCAGCACTTTGCAAAGCTGAAACAGGAGGATCATAACTTTGAGCTAAGCTTGGGCATTTTAGCGAACCCCTATCTCAAAATTTTAAAAAAGGCAGAGTGCCTGGGTTCAATCTCCATTACTAGAAAAGAAAAGGTGATATACTTTAATATACATTTTACTGAAGAAAATACATGATCGTTGGTAAACACATAAAGATAAGCTGAGTCACTAGAAATATATAAATTAGTCACTAGATGAGTCACTAGAAATGAGTGATGAGTCATTAGAAATATGACTAGAAATATATAAATTAAATTATATATATAATTATAAATATTAAAAGTAATATATAAATGAATCACTAGAAATATATAAATTAAAACCACAATGAGATTTTCCATACCCACTGCAGTAGCGATATCCACATGGGTTGGAAATGACAAGTGTTGGTGAGCATGTGGAAACTCCTTCCACGGCACCCTGCGCAGGTGATAGGATGATAAAATGGTACAGCCACTTTGGGAAGTAATGTAGTGGTTTCACATAATTATCAGACAATCTAGCAATCTCAGTCTTTGGGATATATACTTGAGAAAAATGTAAACATATGTCCACAAGGAGACTTTATTCCGGGCATGGTGGCGCACACCTGCAATCCCAGCACTTGGGAGGCCGAGGCAGGAGGATCATTGCGAGTTCAAGGACAGCCTGGGCTACAAAGTGAGCTCAAGGCCAGCCTGAAATGCAGAGCGAGACCCTGTCTCAAAAAGACCAAAAAAAAAAAAAAAAAGGAAGAGATTTTATACATGAATGTTCACAGCAGTATTTTCAGAATATCTCAAAATAGAAAAATACCCAAATTTGAATAGGTAAACAAAAGCAGTTTGCCTGCACAATATAATGCTATTCAGGAAAAATAAAAAAAGAAGGAAAAAGTGGTACATGTTACATAGCAAGGATGTGTCTTAAATATAAGTTAGGTGAGAGCAACTAATCTCCTTTCAGTTCTATATAAAATGTTTTTCATTTCTATGAAACGTTCATAAAAATTTCTTATAGGCACAAAGAGATCAATTGCTGGAGTTAAAGACTGGAAATCAGGAATGATGACAGATGGGTTTGCGGGATCTTTCTGGGGCGATGTCTAAAATTGGATTATGGTGATAACTGTACAATACTATAAATTTACTAAATCTCTAAACTAGACATGAAAATGGATGAATTTTGTGGCATTTAGTTACATCGCGATAAAGCATTAAGAAGAATAAAGACAGAAGTATTACTGCATTGCAGAAAAGGTTTTATAGCATTTTACAGAATTTACAGCACAAGACTGATAGATTTATTGGTGGTTCCTAACTGTTCCCAGGCCAAGAATCTCTGTGACAGTAAAAACAGTTACAGATCTGCAATAGTTGAATTGAAGCCTAAGGATAAATGAAAGAAATACATAATGTCAGGAATGCTGTAAGCTCAGTAAAATCATTGCAATTGAATTTGCATTTCACTAATCACAACTATGTATAAAACTCCTGTAGGGTATAGGAACATGGCGACACATTTTCAGTCTTCTAGCAGTGCTAAGTACACGTGCTCCTTGAGACAAGTGGGGTCACCCAAGGCACAGTGGCCTCCAAGTTCAAATTCCTTCAAATGTTGGTGTCTCCTTACCAGCACTTAATAAAGGAAATCAAAATTTAACTAGTTTAGATTCAATTCTATGATATTTTCAGAATCTCTGCAGTCCATTTTCAATTAGGTTTATTTTTTAGACTATAAGCCTGTCCCATAGTTGGGCAAAAATGTAGTTGAGGAGAGGCTCATAGGAAAAGAGGCCACTTTATAAGTGGAAAAATACAGAAAGGGTGGCCAGTCGGTTGCTTGTCCAAACACTGTGCAGCTGTTTTGTGGATTCCTGTTTTGTCTCCACTTGAGCCCCTAGGGCCCTTTCCACTGATACCTGGCTGTGCCACCACACGTCTACACAGCACGCCCTATATGCAGTACGTGTGACCCTGCAGAGAGAACCTGCCCTGGAGCACAGCTTCCTTCGTCTGGCAGTTCCATTTTCTGTAGGATATCCTCGCAAGAACACAGTCACATGGCATTATGAGGTATTTCCATCACTTCCAAATGAGGGCTTTCTGCACTTAAATCAGTCACTTAGTAGGATCTAAAATGTCCTATTTCCATTGCCAAGCAATAAATTCCAGAATCATTTCCAGAATGTTTATGAGAAACAGTTGTTTGTTTCAGTAAGTCTGTTTTTCTCACTGTCCACTGGCAGCTACCCCCAGTGCACCTGCCTGTGGCAGCTGCCAGCAACAAGTGTTGGGAAGGCGAGAAACATAGAGTGACTTATTTTTCAAGTGGGTAATTGTTCAGTTACACAGAGAAGTAGTATTCTCAGAACAGTGATGCATGCACCATGTTCCCTGCCTTCCAGACTTTCTCGGTGCACTGTATGGTATTAATTCTATATTCTTCCAGCATTAAGAATGAGACCTATTGCTTTAGAGCACTTCACCAGAAAAAATACATCGCACGTGCCATAGGAATGTACAAATAGCTTAAGAATAATTTTGTCTTATGTTTCCTGACTCTGTGAACGAGTTGCAATATCCTCTGAAAAAGGATGTCAGTGTTGTCCTGTAACAGACCACTTTCTCTAAGCTCAGCTGGTCCTAGCAATTTCCCCAGAGCCAATTCATTTCCTGTATCAGTTAGGTCGTTGTTCCTATGTTACCTTGACTTTTCTTCGTAATAGTTAATGAAATAAAGAACTTTCAACAGCAACTAAATTTGTACTAAACAAATAAAAGTAAAAGGCAAAATAAGATTAGCAGTGAATCCATTATTTACTGGGTTTTTCTTACTTGGTAGGTTTTTTTTTTATTACTCTCTCAGTTTCATTGCTTGTTATTGGATTATTGAGAATTTTGTGCCTCCTTGTTTAGACTCAGTAATCTGTCTGCATCAAGATTTTTCTATTGGTTACCTAATTAAAGAGGTATAGGCATTTATATAAAGATCTGCATTTTTGCATATTCTTTTTGTAATGCAGTATGAGAGGTGGAACCCAAGGTCTGCAAACTGAGCTATATATCTAGTCCTTTTTTCATTTTTTAATTTTGAGACAGGGTCAGGCTGGGCTCAAACTTTCTATCCTTCTGCCTCTTCACCCTGACGGTTCTGGGATTACAAGCATCACGCACCACACCCAACTTCAGCATATTTGTCCTTTGGAGTGAGGGCCTTGGGAGTTCAATCTATTGCCGTTGCACTGAGCTACAATGTCTGGCTAGGTTGCTAAGTTTTCCAGGCTGGGCTTGAGCTCGTCATGTTCTTGCCTCAACCAGTCAGAGTACTGGGATACAGACACACGCCACCACCCACAACTATCACATCCTTTCATCAGAGTGCCTGTCTAGTATTCAGAAACAAAGGAATCTGTCTAAGTAACATTACTTGGCCTAAGTGAAAGTCTGAGTGTCTTTGAAATTGATTAGATAGGTCATTGTATGTGCTCAGGAAGAAACTAGAACAGAATGATAAGCTGATCGGTCCTAGGGTGTGCTGTTGTTTAGTTATGGGTTGAGGACTGCACATCTGGTCTTTTGAGTATCAGTCAACTCACTGTGCATATAATAAAGACCCCTGGTTGCTAAGACGAGGCAAAAAGTTTTGCTGTTAAGCTTCAAAATGAATATTAACACATAAAATTGTATTCTATACTGTCTCAAAGGAAAGTAGATTTAGTCTATACACATTCCAGTTTTTAGGAGAGCGTGTTTGAGTGCTGATGCCTGTGAGAATATCTTCCCACGGAAGCCTGTGGGAACACCGCGTCACAGCGTCAACGGTGTCCTTAATTCAGTGTCTGCAGTAAGCACCACATCAAGTACTGCATTCGGTTGAATCTTTCTAATATCTTTGACTTCAGGTTGGGGGAACAACACTATTATTTAAAAGCACTTAAAAAAATTTTTTTTAAAACAGGCTAATGGAAAGTCCTCTCAAAACTAGTAGTTTCAAATTGTGCTCACTGGAAGCTTTCAGTCTCATTGAGGGGACCTGTATCTTCCTCCCTGCCTGCCCTCTTTACTCTAAGCAGCTCCACATTTATCTGTTCTATAGATTGGGTTTGTGTTTAAAACTTGATGTTGGGCCTAGTGTGATGGCGCACGCCTATAATCCCAGCACTCAGGAGGCTGAGGCAGGAGAATTGCTCTGAGTGCAGGGCCAGTCTGGGCTACAAAGTGAGGTCAACCTGGGGATACAGCTCAATGGCAGAGCTCCTGTCTGGCAAGCACAAAGTCCTGAATTCGATTCCTGGTGCAAAAAAAGAAAATGAGCTCAAGGCCAACCTAAATTGCAGAGCAAGACCTTGCCTCAAAAAGACAAAACAAAAACCATGATGTTAGATTAGTGTTCCATAGCTTAGGAAAGTTTGAAAGCACTAATGTGTAACCATGATGTCAAAGTAATGTCCAGGAAAAAAACTTTTTATTAATGTATTGTATACCTTACCCTTTCTCTTATTATGACTAATATGTAATAGATACATAATATATTAGAAGGGTAACATAAATGTGTAATCATTTGTGATTTATAAACAAATGTGTTAATATGTTAATGGTTGCCAGTACTTTTTCTGAATATAACACACATGATAAAAACACGGTATCCCACTGACCTTGCGCAAGAGTAACTTTCAGGTTGCTTTAAAGGAATATTATTTACAAAGTTGAGCCTCTGATTTTTTTTTTTTTTTAAAGTTGAGCCTTTGAGTCTATTTGGCTTTCAGTTTTTCTCTCTGGTAAGAAAAATTGGCTAGGGCTGGGGATATAGCTCAGTGGAATAAGTGCCTGCCTAGCAAGTGCAGGGTCCTGAGTTCGATCCCCAGCACCGCAAAAAAAAAAAAAAAAAAAAAAAAAAAGATCTTAGATAAGAAAAATTGGCTAAAACACCACCTGCATTATGACTTAAAGGCATCACATATATTCTTGTATCAATGTATGAACAGACATTTGCATTTTTTACATCAGATTGTAATAACTTATATTTGATACGCTTGAAAGCAGTGTATCCTTTCGATATACTTTTGAGTGCTTTGTGATCTTGGATCACATTTAAGTCTTAGCGCATCCACATGAGGCCAGACAGGCAGGTGAGGAATCTTTCCTGTACTTCATGTCCCGAGGACATCTTAATACACAGCCATTTAGGTGCATCAATCAGTTTTCTAGGTTCTGACTCATCTAGGTCAAATGCAGACATTTCTAAACTTACAGGAATAAAGCTTGCTGTGAGAGAACAGTGACAACTACTGAACCGTGCCGCTCAGAGACAGCACCTCAGACATCAGAGGTCTTAGTATTCTCTCCTTGTTTTATTATGTCCCTTTGCTTGCTCTGAGGACTTACTTTATTTCTCTGATAGCTTTCTTTTTTTTTTTTTTTTTTGCGGTACTGGGGATCGAACTCAGGACCCTGTGCTTGCTAGGCAAGCGCTTATTCCACTGAGCTATATCCCCAGCCCTTTTACTTTATTTCTCACATGGTCTCCCTTCTTCCTTCCACTAAGTTTATTCTTATGTTGAAGGCAGATTCTCCTTTCTTGTTCAGGATTTTTTTGGTCTAAGGCCCTCTAGCCCAGAGTAAAATGCTGGTTTATGTATAACTTCTTTACCCAGAAAGTGAACATGCTTTTTGATACTCTTAATTTGTAGTGAATTTGAGATTTGTGGTAAAGCATATGTTTCTGGAGGTCTTTCATAGTTCTTTCTGTTCCTATTTTAAAGAAATTAAATGCTTAACTTACCACTACTGTTCTAGGAGATTTTCCAAAGGGAATCTGCACACACAGGTTCTTACTGGGAATATAGTCTAAGGTAGTCCTCGTGGGACAGAAATGAAAAGGTTCGGGTAGCAGAAGGGAGAGTAAAGCCTGCGTGAATGAGCAACAAATTATGTTCGCCGAGCTAAGGGAGAGGCAGTTGTGATGGCAGAAGTCAGTAACATGTATAGGCGGGGACATTTAGACCAAGTAGAGTTTCCAGCTGGGTAAGAGAGATGTGTCTTCACTATCTCTGCGGGAGAGGGGCCGTCTAGGAGGAGGTGTCTGGGAGACCGTGAGGGTTGGGTGAGTCTGGGAGGTGGTCTAGGGGAGAAGAAGTCTGTGCCAGGACTGTGTGGGGGAGAGAGAGGTGGCCTTCTGCACCTTGTGTCTGGGTGAGTATTTTGTGGAGCACTCTGCGGAAAGTCTGTAAGATCTCCAGGAGCTTTCAGTCTGAGATCTCTCTGAGCGGTTGCTATGCCATCTCCTGCTCACTGGGTATTGTCTCTAGGGGAGGTCACTGCAGGACATCTCTTTGTTAGTGTCTCTGTGCATGTTGCATGTGGCGGTCTTTTTGGGGAGGTGTCTGTGCTGTGCTGAAGTGTCCCGTAGGGGAGGTATGCGTACTCATCTTTCAGGAGAGTCTGAGATCTATGTAAGGTCTAGGAGGCTGAGAGATTTTCTTGAGGCAGTCACTGTGGGAGATTTCTGTCTGAGGTCACCATGAGATGTCACTGAGGTCTCCCTCTGTATGAATCTCCTCCATCAGAGTCCTCTGTAGGAGATGGATGTGGGGGTGTTTTCACTGTCTTTGTGAGGATACAGAAATTGGTGCTGTATCTGTGGGGACCTCCTTGCAAGACATTTCTGTGTGAATTACCCAGTGGTATCCACCGGGAGTCTCAGCGGGAGAGTTAGGCTGGGTAAGTGGGAGTCTCCATGTGGAGCTCTTTGGGGTTCTCTGTGTGGCTTTCTAAGTAGGTGAGGGTAAGTGTCTTTGTGGGTGTCTCTCAGTGTGGGCCTCTGTGGCAGTGTGAGCATGTATCCAGAATTCTCTGAGAGTCTTAGAGTAGGTCTTGGCTAGGTTCTGTTTGGGTAGGGTTTGATAGAGTTGGGTGTGGGTCTCTGTGGATCTTCTGGAGGTGTCTGTGTGGGTGTGCCTGCACATTTCTGGATTTCTGTTGGGTCCTAGGCAGGCGCTTATTCCACTGAGCTATATCCCCAGCTCCAAAGAGATGATTTTCTTTTTTCTTTTTTTTTTTTTTTGCGGTACTGGGGATTGAACTCAGGACCCTGTGCTTGCTAGGCAAGCGCTTATTCCACTGAGCTGTATCCCTAGCCCCTCTGTTGGGTCCTCTTCTGGTATGTGGATCTTTCTCTGTGTGAATCTTGGTCAGAGACTTGTAGAGGGCTCTGTGGGAGATCCCAAGGGAGGACACAGTGTGTCTGTCAGTATATGTTTGCGTGAGGGGCTCTGTGGAAATGTCTGTGGTGTGAGGCTGTGGGAGTCTATGGAGATCTGGAAGGGTTTCCAGGGAGGACTTTTAGGGTTCTCTGTGTTGCTAGCTGTATTAGTGCACTTGCAGAACTTGGCCAGTGGCAGCAGGAGGGATAGGAACTTGCTCTCTTCTGCTTCTGGCTGGTCCATTGGCATCGCGCTGTGTGGAATCATTCCTCACCCCAATCCAAATCCGCTTTTTCCCACCCAGAATCTGCCTCTCAGTTCCCTAAGAGGACTCCATGGTATCAGGGTTAAAGACCTTACTCTGCTCTTGCTGTTTGGTTCAGCCTGGAGGCCAACATGATCTTCAAATAAGAAAAAAAGACTTGACCAGGAAAGGTATGTGGGTCCCCTCCCCACACTGTGATGGGGTGGATGGTTCCATCTCTGGGGGCCTGGAAGATGATTGCACAAGGCCCATCACCTGTCTTCTACCTCAGTGGCACTTTTGCAGGATTCTCCCCCAGTGGACAAATGTGGTCCCCTAGAGGGAGGTTCATAACCCACCCCATTGGACACAGAGCAAGACACTCTGTGGTCCGGGGATATAGCTCAGCAGCACAAGCACCTGCCTATCAAATACAAGGTCCTGAGTTTGATTTCTGGTACCAAAAAAAAAGACACTCTGGAGCAATGATTCCTTGGGGCCATTCATCTTGACTGTCAAAATGAATAGATTGAGAGACGCCTAGAGGGTGACTGGATTGTAAGGACACTAACCTCACTGACGGGAGAGTTCATACTTTAATGAGCTCTTAGATGGTCATCCAAGAGTGGGCCCTAGTTGGAAGTAGGGCACTGGGGACAGGACTTTGAAGGCTACACCATTTCCTAGGCTCGTTCACCTGCTCCAGTTCAAGACAAGCTGCTGTCCCTGACCATGACTTCCTAACGTGACGTATTTGCCTTGGAGCCGGCTGACCATCAATTCAAACCTGTGACGCCACAGTTAGAAATCTGCCTTTCCTCCTTGAAACTGTTTTTCTCCAGTGGTTGGTTACAAAGACCAAGAGAGGATGGACATAGTTTTCCCTGCTTTGGGGATCTCCTGCTTTTCCCTGTAGGTGGGCCCTGGGAGGGGGAAATGTGGGCTGGAAGTATACTGGGCACAGTAGAGACCATTCCTGGCCTATAACTCAAGAAACGCCTGTGTGTTAGCCAGGTCTCTCCCTTTGTGTGTACAAATCCATGTGATTGCCTTTTCCCCTGCTGGGCTATGGGACAACCAAGGACTGCATCCATGGACTTGTTCTTGGGACCCAGGCCAGGCCCTTGGCCACTTTCAGTGCTGACCTCTTCCCTGGGAGAAACGTGGGGGTGTGTGTACAGTAAGGGTCAGTAGCCTATGAGCCACCCTGAGTTCCCTGACCCTGGCTTTTCCAGCCATTGTCAAGTGCCCCTTTGTGGAATTCAAGAAGTGAAGACATCCAGGCTTATGAAATATACTGTTTGGAAATTAATCTTCCTCAGCTAAGGCTTGGCTTTTCCTTGGACCCATGTTGGAACCAACGGGTCTTCTCCAGGCCCGTGGTCTCAGGGTACGAGACCTATGGTGGGAAGAAGGTGAGCAGTTCAGCTTGTGATGTTTGTTTCTTGCAGGCTGGTTAACAGCAGTAGGTGGACAGACAGTTTCGTTTCTCAAGAGGAAATCCACCTACCCTGTGCCTCCTTCCTTGGCTGTTTTGCACCATGTTAATCCATGTTTCACTTTGTAGGCACCATGCCCCTCCGGTGAATGGCTCCTGCACACACAGCCACGCCCTGGAGGCAAGGTGGCCCCGCCCCCAGCAGTTCTCCTGCATCACCCACCTGTGCCCACACACGCAGGCCTGCAGCTTCCGTCCTGGCTGCTGCCCTGGGGCAGAGGCAGGTGACATTATCTTGCCATCGAGCCTGACCTATTTGTGGCTGGTGGAGGACTGCACAGGGCCCTTTTGGATGACCTATCTGTGGCATGCAGCCTTCACGAAGCGGAGCTGGGGCTCACAGGCAGGTGTCACTGTTACACTCCAAGAATCCAGGGGAGCGCAGCTCTGCCACTTGTGAACCCAGGGCTGCCATCCTGCCTGCTCAGCATTCCCACGTCAACACCACGACCTGGGACGCTTCCCAGACCCGCTGCGCCTTTGCATACCTTCCTCACATAGAAGGGAAGCAGGGGAGGGACGGGTGGAGCCAGACCCGGGGTGGAGTCTGTGGGCCGGGTCATGCTGAGCCGTCTGAGGGGCTTTGTGTTGTCCGTTTCTCTCACGACCAAGGGATGAACACGTGCAGGGCAGTGAGGGACGCTGCGGGGAGGACGGGTCCTCCGTGCCTCTCTCCTCTCCCCGCAGGCCAGGGGCCTGCTGGGAACTGCTCTGAAGAGGAGGTGGTGCTGAGCCCTTCCTCGCCCCAAGACAGCGCCGCTCCCTCCGATAAGAACAGACGCGTGTGAGAGAGCAGCAGGCGCTGGGCGGGAAGAAGTCGGCAGCACTGGAGACCACAGGTGCAGTGAGGACCAGGAAGCGCGAAGGGCCTCTGAGGGCCCCAGCTGGGACCCACTGGGGTCGCTCTGCAGGCCCTGGGCACGCACTTACGAGCGGATGACAGCAGGGCGAGGACTCCGCAGGGTGGGAAGTGCCCTTGGCCTTCTCTGCCTGCGTCGGAGCTCTGTGCAGAAGTCGTCGAAGGCAAGGTGCATCTTCGGCGATGCAGTGGGCACTGGCGTCCCCGGAGGCCGAGTGGGGAGAAGCAGGCTATGGAGGGTGTTGGGGCTCCAGCCTGCCAACTTGAATGTTAGTGGGATGAAAAACCTAGAGTATGGACCCTGTGCCCTCGTGGCTCTGGCCTCTGCTTCCAGCCTAGATATTCTTGCAGGCTTTTCTCCAGGTGTTTCCTGTCTGAGGCTGAGATGTGAGGACCTGTGTTAGGGTCTCAGGCTCTGAGGAGTCCTTCTTGTGCGTGCTGGACATAATCTCCCAGAACCTCTGGGAGGTCCTTCCTGAACTCTGGGGGTCCCTCTCCAGGGCCTGCTGTAGAATGTCCCTGGGCTGGTCTAGTTGGAAGCTCCTGGGGCTCTTAATGGGGCTGCCAGGTCCCCAGGCCCTGCCTTCTGCACCCCTTCACTGCTCTGACAACCAGGTGGGCCTGTGTGCCCTGTGCCTGGCCAACCTTGTGCCTTAGCCCCTGTACACTATAGGCATGTGCCACCACACTAGGTACATTATTTATATTTTTATACTTAATATATTTAAAAAGCCTACGTTAGTACCAATTATGTGCTAACTAAATAATGACAATGCAAATTTTTCCTGTGTAGTGAAGTAAAATTTTTAGGTTATAAAATTTATTTTTATTTATTTATTTTTGGTACCAGAAATTGAACTCAGGACCTTGCACTTGCCAGGTAGATGCTGTACTGCTTAATATCCCTCGCCCCAGGTTATAAAATTTAAAAAATACAAAATTGTGTAGTATTGTACTCCATTTCCTGTTGCTGTAACAATACCAGAGACTGGGAACATAAAGAAAATAATGTTCATTTCGGCTCATGATTCTGGAAATGAAAATGCAAGGTGCTGCACCTGATTGGCTTCTGGTCAGCACCTCATGACAGAAACATGGCAGCTGACGCTACATAGGGGAAGACAGGAGGGACAATGGGGGCCAGACCCTGCATGAAACTTACTCCCAGAACTAATCCTCATTTCTAGAGAAATAATCCAGTCTTATCAGAGAGTCTTTGACACCTCTTAGAGGTTCCATCTTTAATATCACTAAGTTGGTAAGAAAATTTCAACATGAAATTTGGTGAAGACAAACCACAAGCAAACCATAAGTTATAGAAGCAAAAGATTCAGCTTTGTATTTTTGTGTACAAATATCTTTTTGAAAGCCTGGCACTTTAATTCCTTAAAACCTGTTATGGACAGGGTGGGACACAGCTCAGTAGTAAAGCTTTTTGCCCAGTATGTGGAAGGTCCAGGGATCCACTCCCCCAACCACCACCACCACCACCACACAAAGTTTTATGTCTGAGTTTCAGCACAGCATAATTTTTCCTGTGTATCTAACTGTTGAAAGAACGGTGGGACTAGTGTAGAATTCTGCAAGCAACCCTAATGTACTTCTCTGATTTCCTCATGCTGACAAATCAGAGTTGTGGAAACACTTAGTATGACTGACAAACTTACACAAAAGCAGTGATGAAAATTCTGTGCCACAGCTGAGCTGGGGGATAGCTCAGTAGTAGAGCGCTTGCCTACCACGCCTGAGGCCCTGGGTTTGATCTCCCACGCCAAACACATGCTGACATACCCTACTCCACAATTTTAGGGTATCTATAATCAATTTTTAGGATATCTATAATCAATATTAATTTCCATTTTTAATAGGGTAATCATTTAGTACAGAAATAATATTACAAGGAAAAGACTTAGAAGATGAATTAATAAAGGTTTTAGAGATACACACTTTGTATCTCAGGTTATTTCCTTTACTTTGCCAAGTTTCTTAATCTGAGGCTGTTTAGTCATCTTGAAAACAGAAAGATCTTATCCAAACAGTGCTTATTTTATTTTATTTATTTAGGTATCAGGGAATTCAGGGCCTCATGCTTGCCAGGCAGATGCTGTGCCATTGAGCTAGATCCTCGGCTTTACACTTTTAAAAAGGTAACATAATCACCAGTTATATATAAAACAACATTCATGATCTTCTCCTAATAATTATTACTATATGGGGATATGGTCATAAGTTACCTTCCCAATACAATTACTATACTATACATTCAGAACTGCTTACAAACATTGTATCATGTAAAGACACCTCAAAATAAAGTGACATAATCTAATTGGAAAGATTATAGGTATTGGCTGGGTATGGTGGAGCACGCCTATAATCTCATTATTTGGGAGGCTGAGGCAGGAGGATTGCCGCAAGTTTAAGGCCCAGCCTGGGCTACAATGTGAGTTCAAGGTCAGCCTGATCAGCATCGCAAGACCCTGCCTCAAAAAGACAAAAAAAGATTACAGATATTGTTTCATATGTTGGGAGGGAATATAAAAAAGTAAATTGAAGTATAAAGCAGTAAGTTGAATTCAAATGCATCAGTAAGGGCTAAAAACCTAAAGCAATAATGCTTGGGGAGAGGGCACAGGGTGATAAGAAACACGTCCCAAGTGGTCTGAACTGACAGAGACTGACGCCAAAGGACAGCAGTGGCAGTGTTACCAGGGCTCTGGGTGGTGGTAAGGGTAACAGCAGCCGTGTCCTATCAGAAGCGCACAAGCTGTCCTCACATACACTAACCCTAGTGATGTGCACAGAGCAACTCCCGGGCCTAACGCTCACTGGCTGTGTGTAACATTATTCAACGCTTCACCAGTATGGATGACAGTGTGCACTACACAGGACACTGATGAACATTCCACGAGCCTGTCACGGCAAGGGCTCAGTTCACCGCGCACCAGGACAAAGGAAGCGCTCAATTTATGTGCTGCTCGGGTTCTAGGACCTTCCTGGCTCCTTCTGTACTCTGGGAACTCCTTGGTTTTCTTTGTTGGGCACAAAACAAGCCCCTGAGCCCTGCACCTGACACCACTCAGGGATGCTGTCTTCAGTTCTGGTGAGAGATCAAGCCGAGCCCCGCAGCTGGTACAACTCCCGGCCGGAGACCAAGTGGGTTTTGGTGGGAGGGCTGAGATCTGTCATCGGAGTGGGGGACATAAGGACAGTGGCCGTTAAGCTTGTGGCTGCTGAGAGCCCTTCGCCAGTGCGCCACCTGCGTTCCGCAGGGCGGGCTGCTTTTCTCCCTAGAACTGGCTCATGTCACGCTGCAGAGCACTTCCTCTCAGAGAACTGAGGCTGCGAAGCATTGCCATCGGGGGCCAGCAGGACTCTGGTGAAAGTTCCATACCACACTGTAATACCTGACTCCTTCACACCGACAGGTAAGCGCTTGATGAAAACGCACACACGGGCCAGCAGGCACAGGTCACAGCGCTTACACCATATGTTCTACTAGGAAAAAGTCTGAGGTATACAATAATATAAAATAAACAAATACAATTTTTTTGTAACAAAATGGATCATCCCAGACTTGGTAAAAATGAAAAAAGTGACAAAATAATATATATAGCACAAGCAAAATCAGTGCTTTAAGTTGTGCATGTAAAATATTTAGGTATGGGCTACAAAGAAAACGTGATAAAATGCTACAACTGGGGACTTAGGCATATAGTATGAAAAGGTTTCTCTTATTACTTTGCTACTTTCCTTCAGGTTTGAGGTTTTACAAAATAAAAGGACAGGAAAGGGTTGAAATCAGCCAACCCTAATGTACGCTGTTTAGGGTAGAAAAGCAGGTACCAAATGATAAAATTGTTACCAAAGCCCGGTACAGAGCACAGGAAGGGGGCGCAGGGTCTGACACGAGCCTGGTGGGGGCTGCGGTTTCTCCTCTGTGTGCACATGTGCATGCCTTAACCGCACGTGGAAAGTCTGGGCATTTTGGGATGTATTTCACAAGAGGAAAAACGTAAAAACTGAGAAAAAGTGCCATACACGTCAAAAACACTATTTTTAAAGAATAAACTTTTGATTTGTAACAAGTAAACCTAAGTAAAAAGGCTTTGGTTAAGTGAATCATTTTTTTTTTTTTTAATTGAGATCAGTCATCAAAAGGTATTTTCCATGCTAATTTTTTTGTTTGTTTGTTTCTTGAGATAGTGTTTCACTATGTAATTCAGGCTGGCCTTGAATTCACAGCAATCCTCCTGCCTCAGGCTCCCAAGTGCTGGGATTACAGTTCATGACTAAATTTTTAAGGCTAATTTATAGTATCTCTTAGTTTTACATTAGACAGCTTTTGTGTCTTGAGCCGGGGTCTCGATGTATAGTTCAGGCTGGCCTTCAACTCACTATATAGCCCAGGCTGGCTTTGAACTGACAGCAGTCATCCGGCCTCTGTCTCTTGAGTGCTGGGATTACATGGGTATGCATCACCACGCCCAGCCCAGATAATTCTTATACAAGCATTAATTGTGAACCTTATTAAGTTTGACATTGGGTGATGCATTCTTCTAAGGAATTTCCAAGAACCGCGTATGACACCTTCATTTTGTCCTCTTTTTGGCAGGTATCCTAGTATATTCAACTTAAAATTTTGTCTTAAAACAACTCTGGAGGAAAGTTTTACAATTATGTAAACATCATGTCCAATTTATATTATTCATGTGACCTCTGCCTATTTTCTATAGCTTTTTCTGATTTCCTCATTGGGATTTCACAGTATTTTTTTGTGACACCAGCAAAGGCAAAAAAATGTGATCAAAATTTTACATTCCTAGAATGACTTTTGATGTACGCTACATTAATCCTCTAGATTATCATCTGTGTCATCTAAATCAATATCAAAATCTAAGTCATCATCACTTTCTTCTTTCCTCTTGCAGCTTCTTCTATGATTGGATCTTTTATTATTTTCACTATTTTCTGGTTCTTTATTAAACCTAAAGATGAAAAAAAAAATTCTGATTATTTTGCAGGCTTTCAATATTTAACTACATAGAGTAAAAACACCTCTACTACTCTTTTCTGCTATGTGTGTAGCGGGTGGGAGGTACAGAATACCTGGCATTGAACCCAGATCCTTCATCCTGAGCAATATCCCTAGCTCTTTTTTTTTTTTTTTTGGATTTCACCACAGGGTCTCACTAAGTTGCCTGGGCTGGGCCTAAACTTTTGATCTTCCTGCCTCAGCCTACTAGAGTTCTAGGATTACAGGTGTGCGCCACCATGCTCAGCTTTACAACTGTCCTGAGCAGGGCCCAAGTGAAATAAGCACAAAGAAAAAGATCCTTCAAAACTAAGTTCAGGATTCTACTCATTAAAATATTAAAGTAGACTCAAAGAAATTAAGAACAGATGTCCATTAAGAGAAAGTTGTTATATAACGTTTAATTCTTTTGTAACTCATAGCTAAATATCTGATGTTTTTAAACACACGAAGTGTTACTTGATTGTAATATAGACACATTTAACAACATTGACTTTCTCACCATAAGGTAGAAAAAAATGCCTAAATTAATGATATACTACAATCTCAGAAAGAGTTACTGTATGTCTCATTAAAAGAAAGTGCGTATATCAATTACCAAGAGTGAACTTCAAATGTGAAAGGAAATACTCACGGAACAACAATGTCTTCCTTCTTTCCACATTTTGCACAAACTTTGAATTCATAGGCACAGGGTCTACACATTATGTGGTAAGAATCCTTCACAGTCTTCTGTAAACACTTAACGCTGAAAGTGGAAGAAAAAGTTTTTAAAGATTTACTGATGAAATAAGGAGTGTGTCTAAATGTATAGGTAAACCAGGCCTGGTGGCACACACTTATAATCCCAGCACTCCAGAAACTGAGGCAGGAGGATCACTGCAAGTTCGAGACCAGCCAGTGCTGTAAGTGAGTTCAACGTCAGCCTGAACTGCGTTATGAAACCCTATTTCAAAAAGATAAAAATAAATAAATAAATGTATAGGTGAAAAATCTAAAAATCAGAACTCCTAGAGTTTGAACTTTGGTATTTATCTAATGTTACTTTCTAGTTAACAATATACAGCTACAGAATAATAATTCTTGGTGTTCATCTAATTTTTTAGTAAAGCTTTCTAAGTGCCATCAAAACATGTCAAACAAGACTAACACTGAAATCTATTGTTTTTCTATACACTATCAACAAACAAGCCAAAAAAGAATAAAATGCCCAGCAAAAACTTAACCAAAGTGTAAGACCACTGTGCTGAATATCGCTATGAAATATGACTGAAAGAAAATGAGGACCAGGCTCCTGTTTGTGGCCTAGAATATTTAATACTGAGAAGATGGCGATACTCCCCATGGATGCAGTAGTCTCTTACAATGCCAGTTGTTCTCTTTCTGCTAGAAATGAGTGGGATAACCGTAGAGTTTGTGCAAGCATACCTATTTTATTGTGCTTCATATGTACTGTTTTTTACAAACTGATGGTCAGCAATGACCTTGGGTCAAGAAGTCTATCAGTGCTGTTTTGGGGGAAATACCATGTACTCACCTCATGTCTGGTGATTCTCACAGTATTTCAAAGCTTTTCATTATTACTCTATCCGTCTTGGTGATCTCTGATGAGTGATCTATGGTAATTGTTTTGGGGTGCCCTAACTATGCCCATATAAGGCAGCAAACTTTACTGATAAATTCTGTGTCTGTCCTGACTGCTTTACTGGCAAGGTGTTTCCTGTCTCTCCCTTTTGTCAGGCCTCCCTGAGATACAACATTATTGAAATAAGGGCAATTAATAACCCTACCATGCAAAACTAAGTGCTCAGAGGAGAAGAAAAGTTGCAGATCTCTTACTTTAAATAAACTAGAAATGATTAAACTTAGTGAGGAAAGCAAGTCAAAAGCTGGGATTGATTGAAATCTCATCAAAAAGGCAAGTTGTGAACACAAAGGAACAGTCTTTAAGCAAAATTAAAATTGCTACTCCACTGAATGGCAGGAAAGGAAAACAGCCTTCTTGCTGTAAAGGAGAAAGTCTGATTGGCTGGGATTGATCAAGCTAGTCATAAGCCAAGACCTTACCCAGAGCAAGCGCCTAACTTGATTCAATTCTACAAAGGCTGAGGGGGGTGGGAAGCTGCAGAAGCGAAGTGTGAAGCTAGCAGAGGCTGGCTCATGAATTAAAGAAATAAGCCATCTCCACAGCATCAAAGTGCAAGGGGAAGCAGCCGGCTGGCGAAGCTGCCGCATTACACAGAGGCTCTTGCTAGGATAACTGATGAAGGTGTTTACACTAACCACTACATTCGCAGTGTGGACACGCAGCCATATGTTGGAAGATGCCATCTAGGATGTTCGTAGCTAGAGAGCAGAAGCAATGCCTATGATCAAAGCTTCAAAGGACAGGCTGACTCACATTAGGGCTAAAGTGGCTGGTGACTTCAGGTTGAAGTCAATGCTCTTTACTATTCCAAAGATCCTAGACCCCTAAGAACTAAAATAAATCTTAAATCAAGAGTTTTGCCTATTTTATCTTCCAGTAGATTGTTTTAACATTTAGGTCTTCGATCCATTTTTATTTTAGCTTAGTACATGGTAAGATAAATAGATCTAGACTCAATCTTCTACATACGGATATTCAATTTTCCCAACACCATTTATTAAAGAGGTTATTTTTCTTTCAGTATGTTTTTGCCTCCTTTGTTAAGGATCAAACAGCTATATTTGCCTGGGATTATTTTTTGCTCCTTCTATTCTGTTTTGCTGATCCACATGCCTGTTTTTTGTGCCAGTACCATGCTGTTTTAATCACCACAGTTTTTTAGTATAATTTTAAGCCAGGCATTATGATGCTACCTGCTTAACAGTATATACATTTATGAATATTTTAAGCTTACTGTTGAGACTCACTTAGAAAAAAATGATTCCTTTCAAAATACTGCTCATGAACAATGTAACTATAAGACCCAAAATAATTTTGAAAAAGAAAATCAAAGTAACCAAGATATAATATTGTGCTACTGTTGAAAGGGTGGGCACATAGATCAATGCTACAGACTAGAGTCCAGAAACAGACCCATGGCAAATATGTGTCCAACTGATACTCAGCACCGTCCAAAGGCAACTGAGTAAAGACAGGAGACTCTTTTCAAGAAAAGATGCTGGAACAACTCAATTTCCCTAAAATTAAGAGGAAATGTATTATAAGATGAAAAATTTAACGCTAATTACATAACTTGTAGAAGAAAACATGAGAAACTGTGATGAGAGTTCTTAGCTCTAATACCATGATATATACTCATTAGATGGATTTCACCATTAAAAATTTCTCCTCTTCAAAGGAAATTATTAGAAACAACTCCAGACATACCCAGCCACCTTATCTTTGACAAAAGTGCTAAACACATTCATTGGAAGAAAGACAGCCTCTTTAATAAACGGTGATGGAATAACTATCTCTGCACATGTTAAAGATTAAAATTGGACCCATATCTTTCACCATTCACTAACTAAATTCAAAACAGATGAAAGATCTAAATGTTAAAACAGAAAAATTAAGGGATTGGGGATACAGTTCTGTGTCACAAGCACCTGCCTGGCAAGTACAAGGTCCTGAGTTCAATTTCTGGTACCAAAACAAAAAACCAAAACCCAGAAACATTAAATCTGCTGGAATACATAATAGGCAAAACTCTTGAAGACAACAGTGTAACAGGAACTATCACAAAGAACCAACAGCTGGGATCTCATTTATTAAAAAGCTTTTGCACAGCAAGAAAAATCACTGACAGAGTGAAAAGACAACCCACAATGTGGGAAAAAAGAGTGTCTTGTTTACTTTTCTCTCGCTGCAGAGACAAAATACCCAACACCCAAAATGAAGGAAGGAAAGGTTTATTTAGCTTACAGTTTGTGGAGGTCTCAGTCCATACTTGGCTGGTTCTGAGGCAGAGTGGCACATGGCAGAGTGCAAACGTTCATGGCAGCAGAGCACAGCAAAAGCAGTCTGCAAAAGGGAAGAATGGTGGCAAGCAGCCTCTTTTTCTCCCTTACATTGTGAACAGGCTACTCCCACCCAGGGGCACTAGCACTCACATAATCTCCATGCCTTCCTCTTCCACAATCTCAGGATGTATACAAAGTAAGCACCTTGCCTTTTTGCTGAGTCACTCAGCCAAACCTCTAGACTCCTCAAGTTGACACAATATATCAACCATAACAAAGAGTTTTCCAGCTGTTCCTCAGACAAAGGACTACTATCAAGAACATATAAAGAACTCAAAATGTCTGACCTTCCAAATTTAAAGACCCAATCCAAAAGTGGGCAGCTGATACGAACATACACTTCAGATTAAGAAATACAAACAGCAAATATATGAAAACATGTTCAGCATCACTGGTCATTTGAGAGATGCAAATTAAAACAACACTGAGATTCCACTGCACCCTAGAAAGAATGGCTATTATCAAGAAATCAACCAGACTGGGGAGACAGCTCAGCAGCACAAAGGACTGCCTGGAAAGCACAAGGTCCTGATTCCTGGTATAAAAACAAAACAAAACCAAAAACAACAACAACAAAACTCAACTAATAACAAATACTGGAGGGGCTGTGAGGAAAAGGAACCCTTTTTCACAGTTGGTGGGTGTGCAGACTGGTGCAGTAATGGTGGAAATCAGTGTACAGATTCCTCAAAAATCTAGGCTCGGAGGTCCTATTTGACCCAGCTATTCTTCTGGGTATCTTCCCAGAAAAATTTAAAACATTGTACCATAGTGATATATGTGCACCCATGTTTATAGCAGCACAGTGTTTAATAACTAGATCCTCGAAACGACCCAAATGCCCATCAACTGAGATGTGGTCTTTTGATACAGTGGAGTACTACTGAGCCATAAAGAATGATAAACTAGAGACTTTTATAGGTAAATGGATGCAAACAGATCATACTCATAAGTGAAATAAACCAGACACACATGTCCAAACATCATAGTCTCTCTCTAGTGTGAGAAGCTGAAAGAGTAAGTAAGATCCAAAATGTACAACAGATATCGTGAAACAGGAAGAAATTTCAAAAGGAAAGAGAAGCTGGGATGTGGAAATAGAGAAAAGAAGGGAAAAGCAAAAAAAAAAAAAAAAAAAAAAAAAAAAAAAAAAAAAAAAAAAAAAAAAAAAAAAAAAAAAAAAAAAAAAAAAAAAAAAAATATATATATATATATACACATACCCACAACATTGAATAGTTACACTATAAATTTCTCCCAGTTCACTGAGAAGACGATGTGTGCTTATATTGTTTGGAGAATTAAATGCTTATACCTTGTACTCTGAGTAACTAATTTAAAGATAACATTATGCAATGTTTTAACTGTTGTTACCCTCCTACTATCCTGTTTTGAAATAGTTTTTTATTTTTCAAAATAAAATAAAAAATAAATGTAAATTGTGAGAGCAAACAAACAAACAAGGAAAGAAATGACACTGGGCCCCTGAGCTCAAGCCCAGCGGAATAACACAGTGGAGCGGACGCAATGATGACATGTCAAAGACAGCCACTGTAAGAGACGCACTGACTTCCGGGCCTCAGTTTGGGATTCATTACAAGCATGGCTTGTGTTTTCCTTTGACAGGGATTTAAAAGTATTCTTTCACTAACTGCAAGTCCTCACTTGGGCCTACAGATGTCCGATGGGTAAAGCAGGACTTTAATTTTGTAAAGCTCAGGGCCACAATCCGCGTTTGCTCTGCATATAGTTACGTTAGTCATTGGGGGGGTGTCCCACAAAAAACTGGCAAATTAAGGTTTATCGGCACCAAACTTGCTTCGCACAACCTCAACACTCTTCAAGGCTGGGAACACCTGTGCCCCGAATCTCCACTGTCATGACCCTACGGTTACCTTGGACTCCAGCAGAGCCTCACAGGACTGAGACTGCCCAGGCACGATTCCTCACGTCACAGGCCCTGAAACGCCCCTCGAGCCATGAAGATTCCTCTGGGGCTACAAAACCAAGACAGATGATCTGGATCCCAGCCTGCTACACCACCAGGTAAAAACGGTCCTTGTGCTTTACTAACGGCCAGTCTGACTCTTCATCAGAGTGGGTTCCCTTCAGCTACTCAAACTGAAATCCTTCTCCCATCTTCAATCTTACTTTTTCCCGTATTCACACTGTGCCTTTCGTACTCCATTATCACCAACGGGACGGACCCATGCTGGCAGGTGACAACACATTAAAAAAAAGGACAAATGACACTATAAGAAAAAGAGCCAGAGATCAGTAGAATATATGTGGAAAACTCAGATCTGATTTACATTAATAAATACACAAAGAACAGTTAAAACTTAGCATTATAAGCAGCTAAGTTAGACGGAAATTAATATACAGTTAAGGAAGTCAGCAGAAAAAATACAGGCATCAGAACTGTGGCTGTATCTGAAGACCAGGCCTCAAGACAAAGGTGCAGTGGAGAGGCCCACAGGCCTTCCTAAGGGACAAGCAGAACTTGGAAGCATCACCTGGTACAGGAAGTCTAGGCAGGCGTTTGCTGCCAAGGCGGCTGATCAGAGCACCCAGACCCAGCCTTTCCCCCAAATGCCTTTGTTCTTTCCATGTATGCTTGCTAGGTGACCCATTTCCCTCTGGAATCAGTGTTCGCTAAGCAGTTATACTTGTAATCCTACAGCTTGATTGTAGATTGACCCATGTTGTACCTACACTGTGATTTTGCTGTATAAATTACCCCCAATACAGGGCCTCAGTGGCAACTCACCTCTGAGACCCATCCTGTCTCTCAGTACACCTTTCTACTCTTAACTTCCACTGCCCTTTGGAACTGTTTGATTTTAGAGGACAGGAACTTGGCAGAACTGACATCTAGCAGGTTAGGAGTTATATTTCTCCTGTATCAATAGGGCTGGGGACACAGCTCTGCGGTAAAGCACTTACCTGGCATGTGGGCAATTCCTGGCATTTGAACCTCAATACCCAAACAAAAAGCTAAAGATGTTAAAGAAACTTCATCAACGAGTCAAGATACAAAATGAGCTTGTGAAAAGATGCTTAGCATCACTGTTGATGAGAGAAACGCAAATTAAATCCACAATGAGATACTGATACTCATTTATGGCCAAAACAGAATAAAATGAAAATTAAAAATAAAAAACAAAAGGCAAAACTCGACAACTCACCATGATGATTAGGATACAGAAAGTCTGCAACTCCCTTACATCGATGGAGAGAACACAAAAGGTACCTAACAGCCTTCAGACAACCCAGCAATCTATTATTTACTCAAGCGAAACAAGAACTATGTTCAAACAGAACTGTGTACATGAATGTTTGTGGCAACATAAGACAAAGTTACCAAACACCTAGCTAAACCAAAATCTCCCTCACATCTTTGCAAAATGGATTACCACTCAGCAATAAAAAGGATTTACATATTGATTCACACTATGTGGATGAATCTCAGATTTATTCTGTTAAGCTAAGGAAGCCATATTCAAATTTTTATATACTATATGATTCCATGTATATAACATTTAAGAAAGACAAAGTATAGGGGAAAAAATAGATCAGTGCTTGGCCAGGGCTGGCAGTTGGTAGAACTGACTATAAAATTGCATGAAGAAGTGTCTTGGGTAATGGAAATGCTTTTTCTATCATGACTGTGATGTAGGCTTCACAAATCTATGCATTTGTTAAAACTTAAACTGTATACCACACAGGATGAATTTTACTCTATGTAAATTATATCAAGAGTACAAACTGGGACATATAAATTAGACTTTAAGGGAAAAAAGAAATGCAAAACCCCTCTTTAACATATGGTCTAAGTGAAAATAATTATTAAAATATCTGGGTTTAATTATTTTGGTATGGTTGGCCTTACTGAAATACCCTGTAATAAAAAATACACCCTGAAAGCCTTACTTAATTACTCTGTAATAAAAAATACATTGAAAACCTTTATGCTATTAAAATACACATGAAATAAAATTCTAATAATTCAAACGGCTTAGGATAATTTTTACGTTTTCTGGCTTTAATGTTTTAAAAATGTTTTGAAATAATGTTTAACACTTAAACATTAAACAAATCTTTTGATTAGATTCATCTGAGATGCTTAAGGAAACGGAATATGTTTTCTTTTGTTTCATGTTAGAAACTCCAGGGGTAAACAAACTTTTCAATTGGTAATTTGGGGATAAAAATGTATTCACTGAACTGTCAGTGTTAAAATTTACATGTAAAAGAGATTTTAAATGGTATGTTGTTTGGACTCTGGAGTCAAAAAGTTCTGATTCTCTTGCTACCCACTCTCAAGAATAATAACTCCTTAAGGATAAAATGTGCCCATGCAGCTTATTAAAATGCAGATTTATAGGTCCAATGCATTATTTACATAACAGGAATCTTAGGAATGAGTCCCCAGAATCTTTTAAATTCAGGAAGTTCATGCGCATACAACCACTTGGGAAATCTTGATCTCCATCACAATCACACTGCCCTGATATCCCATGAGTGCTTGCAGTCTTCTCAAAGCCAGTTAAGACTACCAAGGGCAATTCTGAGAACAGAATGAATTCCAGGGCTGAAGCAATTTTGCTCTTTCTAAATTTAAATTTCCTCTGAAAACCAAGCTTTGTTAGGCTAGTCACTCTGAATATCCGTATACCTATCTTACTGCAAAGACACAAACACAACTAGAATGACATTTTTCCTTTTTAAAAATGTGATGTCTATGAAAATATGAGTTGTAGTGTTTTTAGGATTTTACAACCTGCTACTTAAAACCTCCTTTATAGATGTTAACATAATAATAGTTTTACTTCTTTTCATTTCTTGGAGGAAATACAATCCCCAGAAAGGACCTTTCAATCTTGCCCATGTATATACCACGGCTGATCATGTTTAATGGAAAATATGGTCAAATGAAAACAGATTACTCCGACAAACCATGTTTACACAGGAGACAGTAATAATTTTTAAAATTGCTACTCCCCCCTCCCCGCTTTTTTTACAATGAAAAACACAAGAGGAAAGAAGTTGAAACTAGTAAATATTCACAATATATTTAGGGATGAAAATCTGAGGCAACATTTGAAGTTTTCAAGGGCCACTGTAAGATCTGGAAAATAATATTTTGAAAATAAAACAGCAGAGAATCATTTGGGAACCAGCAGGCCAAGATTCTAGCCCAGCTTTGAGATGTTCCCGTTATATAATATTAGAAATGGGCTTAATTTCTAAGTCTGACTCCTCACAATGGATCAGGAAGGTGCTCACACCTTGGCATTAAGACCGTGGCTCCACGCCATACCCACCAGTTACCACCTCCACAAATTCAGTTTAAACCCCAAAAAAGCCAGGGCCAATGCGGCACCGCACACCTGTAAGGCCAGCTTGGGAAGCTGAGGCAGGAAGATCACTAGGAGCTCTAGGACGGTCTGGACTAGGTAATGAGTTCAAGGCCAGCCTAAACTACACAGTGAGACACTGTCACAAAACAGAACAACTATTAAGACTTCTAGATGACATTGTTTTAGAAGTAACTTTTATATTTCAAAGTTAAACACATTAACAATTGGAAGATCTACGCAGGGGAGGTAAAATTTCTGTATTTTACCCTCTTACGTCTTGTAGTGGGACAGACATTAAAGAAATTGGGACTGACAAAAATTCTCCTCTGCTGTAACCTTTCTGGCGCTGCCTTCTTTGCTGGTTACTACACTTCACCTTTGCCATAATTTGGCCCCACCCGTAGTCTCAGATGCGATGACTCGGTGCTCCGTAAACAGTGAGCTATGGCACTCCACCCTTTGGTACACAAATAATAGAAACTCAACACTCCTGGTGTTTCCTCGTCACATTCCCTGCAGTGGCTCTCAGTAATCTGTGCTCAACACAGAAGCTTATAAAGCCCCATTACGGGATTACATCTCAGTTGACCCTGCAGAGCCTCAGCTGTTAGAGGAAATGCTGGGACTAAAAAGCACAGCCAAAGCAGCTGACCTGACAGCTCACTGCCACACACTGGGCACTGAAAGACTGACAGAAAGTGCAATGTATGTTCACGTTAATAAAAAAAAAACAACAGAAGAGATCATCCAGCTTTTGAAGGCTAGCAATTTTGAGCCTCAAAACCAAAATTCCAAGTCATTTTCTTTTTATTAAATATGGATTAAAAACCTTTGATAGGCAACTTTGGTTAATGTACATAACCTACCAAGCTTATGTAACAAGATAGAAAAACCGAAACGAATTTAGGAAGCACCACAAGCCAGAACATGGAAACCGTCTGCAACTATTTGCCTGGTCCATAAAAGGGAACGGGCACTCTGGTTTATTTCCTCTTCCTTCTCTGGCATCCTCCCCACAGGTTTTCCTTGAGACACTGTTGAATACCTTGTTGTCTCCTGTCTCTGCTCACACCACCACACTCAGGACAGTGGTATTATTAAGTAGAATTTTGGGAATATAGAACCTTTTCCTTTTAAAAAATAAAGGGTCAAGAAGGAAAGGAGTTGGTCTATAAAAGAAGGTCTGTAAGGTCTTACTTTGGCTAATTTGGTTAGAAAAACTTCGTAGTACATGAAGCACAATCACATGAGGAGGCAGGCAGCCATGTGGTGGCATAAGGCAGTTAGCAACATCGCATTCCCCTCATTTTCTTCCGAATCAGAGCACACTTTTGCTTCTCCTACATTGTGACACCCTCTCCCTTACTGCTGCACCTACAGCGCAGAACAGCAGAACTACCAGAACAGCAGAACTACCGCAGGGGCAAAACTCTTGATGTTGGAGACCTAACCTTTCAAAACCACTGGAGACTTGAAACTTAAATTTAAAAGTACTACAGACAGCTAAGTTATGTAAAAATATTGTAAGCAGCCAGACAGTGCTGGGCCCTCAAGGGGTCAAAGCAGAAGACAGCTGTGGCTGGAGGCGCATTCACTGAAGGCTGGGCTTCAAGAGAAGAGGAACCAGGCACTCAAATACTTCTGCCAGGGACGAAGGGCAGTGGGTAGGTTTCTAAGAGGCCTCAGTCGCCCTGGCGCACAGGACAAAACTCCTCACCCCAAACCCCATACCTTGCAGGGAAATCCGTGTCCATTCCCTGCGCGCCTGCTGTGGGACTTGCTCCCGAAGGGATCCCCATTAATCACTAGTACCCATGCGGCTGTACTTGTAAACTTACTGCTTCACCACTGCTTCCCGCCTCATAACCGTCTTGTGATTTCCCACTGGCTCAACATGACCTAAGTGACTGTACTTGTAATCTTACTGATTATAGTTCTGTCACATCTTGAACCCACTTCACCTTGTGGCTTTGCTCAATAAACGCCCGTGAGAAGTGGGGTCACTGGGCAGCCCACTTTCTGGGCCCCCTTCTGTCCCTCTTAGGAGCTTACTTTCTCGCAATAAATTCTTCCTACTTTTAACCTGCACTGTTTCTTTTTAGACAACACGAACTCCGTGTTTTGGACATCTGGCAGGTTAGGAGTTACATTTCCCCTATATTAAAAGGTTCAAGCTTTTTTGTTTAAGTACTGGTTTATTGAATGCTGGGCCAACAAGGTATCTGAGTAGGGGTAAGATGAACTATAAAGACAATTTTAAAAGTGGGGTAGAGGGAAGTCTTCGGACATTACAGAATGGCCTCAGAAACAACAGTCAGCCTTATGATATAAAAGACTTAAATGTCCATTTATAAATTCGGACCAAGTCTGTGTGTGGCGTTTTTTTTTGCTTGTTTTATATCTTTTCTACTACTTTGGCAGGGGTGACCCTGCTCTAATGAGGCACTAGTAGTGACTTGTGTTTCTTTTTTAAGGTTTATGTTTTCTTTTAAGAAGTAGACCAGGTGGAAAGAGGAGAAGCAGAGCAGCATAAATATGGGTATTTGCCTTTCACATGTTTATATTAATAGAAGGAAAGGCTGCTTGGTTACCTGAAACATTCAGAACCTCAAAGCAAAGCCCATTTGTCTTTCCATGGTACATACATTAGAAAGGAAAAGCAGGGTGGGTGGTATATAACAGCCTGTGTGGTACCCAGCAGTATACAACTTCCATAAACAGTACTGGTGACACCTATAACAATTAATGAAGTGTAGGGCTTAGGCTGAAGAAAAAAGATCTTTGGAATGAATAACACTGAAAAATCATTTTGAGAGAATGGGAAAACAAGGTTTGGGGATCTGATCAATTTGCATTTGCATCTTAACTGACTCTGTTTTACTGTCTCTGGTAAAACATTTAGTTCTTCAGAGCCCAGGATAAAGAACTCATTTCTGGCTTTGCATTGCTTGAGGTAGAGACCAAAACCCCTCGATCATTGGTATTTCAAGTACCTGGAAAAATATCATGTATATGGATGGTTTTTAAGTATAGAACATAACAGGATCCCTCCCTCTTTTGCAAAGAGTCACATGTACCATTTTATAAGACCATGTACTGAAAGTCACCTGAAATATTTGTGAATGACTTAGGACTAACCAGAAATACTTTGGCTTTCTTTTTTATAAATTAAAAACAAGGTGACTAAAAAATGAAGTTTTTATATAAATGTCTTAATTTGTTTGGAACCATAATATGTATGTTCTAAGTCTGAAAACCTCTGGTTGAGGCCTAGCAATGACGATGTCTTTCTGTGTCAAAGGAGATACAGCAGGCACTACAGCGGCCCTCTTGCAGGGAGCAGCAGGTTCCAGCCTTGAACCAGAAGATGCCAGCCAGCGCGGTGGGCCCTCGCAGCAAGGGCCCTCTCTCCTAGGACTGCGCGCGTAGACAAGTGTGGTGGCTTGTTCTGCAGCTTTCTTCACCTTTGTGAGCCTTCCCTGAACTGCTCTCAGGATCTGTGTGGGGGTGCAGGGGCACGTGGCAGTCAGCCCAGCTACTTGGGAGACAGGTAGAGACGGGAAGATTGCAAGCTCAAAGCCAGCCTGCGCAACTCTGGAAGACTGTCTTGAAATAAAAACGATCTAATTTCAGAGCTACTTGAAATTCCCTTATGATATCAAAGAGAAGGGCCAATACCACACTGTTTATAATTACTAACAAGTAACTTGCTTTTAATTCCCTCTCCTCCCATCTGCTCCTCAGAAAATTCACCTTTCAATTGGTCGTCTTTTACCTCAGGTTAGGACCTCTGATGTGTTCCGAAAGATCTCTGGGATGGCCAGCCCTGTCCTCAGTAACCTGGAGAAACTATCATCAAGAATACATTTATAAAAACCCTGCAGCAGGTGACCTCACTGAAAAAAAAAGTTGTCTGTCCAGCACAAACAGTATTGTTTTCCTTCCCGTGGCTAAAAATGGGTACTTTTGAAGAGTTTAGGCGCCCAAATCTTTTTCTTTGTGCTTTTACTTTGGTATGAGGAATCAAACTCAGGACCTCTGGCTTGGCAGGCAGGGGCTGCTTTGCACTTTTGGTTTTAGTCCCTTGGGTGATGGAGATTTGTATGAGTTCAGGAAATTTACAAGACAAATGGGAGAAAGGTCTTTTATTTTTACAACATTTGGAATATTATTACTTCATTCAAAAAGAAATTCACTCATAAAAGGTCTCTCTTCCTAAATTCTATGTTCTACTGAACATTTCTTAACATACATTACTGTACATGCTCACATAATTTGTAACAAGTGACCTCTAGGGAAACAAATTAATATTCAACATTTTAGCCAATAGCAATTTTCTGGGTATTAGAAAAATGACTCTTTATATGAGACACATCTTTGACATCTAGCGTTAAATTACAGATGGTTTCCCACTTATGATGTTTTCACTTTCAATTTTTTTTTAACCACACCCATATGTTGTTTTCTTTCTGTCTTTTTGAGGCACTGTCTCACTATGCAGTTCAGGCTGGCCTTGAGCTCAGTTTGTAGCTCAGGCTGGTCTTGAACTCACAAGGATCCTCCTGCCTCTCAGCCTGCTGAGTGGGCCCCCATGGTGGGTGTATTTTTTGTATCTTTATCTCAGCAGTTCTTGGCATCCTGCTATCTGCATTTCAGCATTTCTTCACTTTGCACTCACTGTGCGCTAATGCCGGGCTACTCACACGCACCCCAGTGTGATGTGGAACAAGAGCTCCTTAGATCCGCTGCAGCCCTCATCTCTTGACACAATGGTCTCTTAAAGGCTTCTGAGCTACCACATGGCTTAGGCCACGGCAATCTCAGCACCAACTGCCTGGCAATTTCAGCACCAACTGCCACGGACTTCGACAGCTGCAAGACAGGATACAGTTGCTGACCCCTGGGTTGCTGAGGCAGCGTGTTCACATGCATCGTTGTTAAGGTTGTTGTGTTACACATTTTCAAGAAAACTTAATAGAAAATGCACCACATATTGGTGTCTTAATCAGTGAAGGACCGCACACATGATGGGCTGCATTGGCAGTGTTGTAAAACTACATCACTCATAGCTTCCTGGAGACTTAGCCTGTGCTCAGCATACTTTATTATGCTTGTGCAACACTGAAATCACCTAGTCAGTCATTTCTCAGAACACATACTGGTGACTAAGGGACACGTGACTACCATAATTTGCTACTAACATTATTTCCTTTTATTCTGTCTGAAACTGAACCTTGTGTCTTTCTGAATAAAAAGTTGGTTCTTTGAGGATTTAAAGTATATAAAATTTTCTGGTCATAAAAATATATGTTTGCAAGACAGAAAACTTAACTGTCTAACATTTAAAAGAATCAGAAATTCTATAGCGGAGTCTAGCATCTGGGAAATTCATAATTAGTATGGTCTTTCATAAACGGGCATACTCATAATGAAGCTAAACATAGGCTACAGCAGATGCTAAAGGTAAAAGAATAGAATAATGGATGAGTCGGAATGTTCAATGATCTCCTTAGTTACACAGCACTAGTACACTAAAACGCTATGGCTTCATAAACATTTATTATCTAGACTTCAAATTATTTCACAAATGATGCTACCAAAGGAAAATATAGGCTGGTGATAAAATCTTGCAGAAAGAAGTCTTGCTGAAAATACTCTGAAAGCTGCATATTTTGTATTATACGTATTAGCTAAAAAAGCTCAATTTGTTACACAAGCAGCATTTAATTATTACCTAGAGAACACATTAATTCATTCATGGAAATCTAAAATGAAGAGTGCAAACACTTCCCCTACTGCTGAATTTCCATTCTGCTAATTTGGGCCAGGGAACAGAAAAGCGATCAGACTTTTAAAATTGTTTTCTTTTGGGAGGAAGTGCTGAAAAACAGGAGAAAAACTGAAAGGAGAGATTTATGAGGCTCTCTAAAAAGCAGAGTCAAGTATATCTGTAGTAAACACTACTAAAACTTCTGCCCTACAAGACTAGCATGAGGCTGGGCGTGGGGGCGCACGCCTGCAATGATCCCTGCATTCGGAAGGCTGAGGCAAGGGGATCATTGGAAGTTCAAGACCAGCCTGGGCTTCAAAGTGAGCTCTAGGCAGCCTGAACTGCAGAGTGAAACCCTGTCTCAAAAAAAAAAAAAAGCAAAAAAAACCCAGACTCTATTGACTAAATAAAATAAAGCAACAATAAGTAAATCTATCTAAATAACTACCACATTAAAATTCAGGAAAGCCAGGCATGACGGTGCTCGCCTGTAATCCCAGCACTCGGGAGGCTGAGGCAGGAGGACTGTTGTGAGTTTGAGACCATACTGGGCTACAAAGTGAGCTCAAGGCCAGCCTGAACTACATAGCAAGACCATGTCTCATGTAAAAAACTCATGTAAAAAGAATATGCTACTTTTTTTAGTAAGTATGATCATTTTCTTTTTCACACAGCAGTTATCCTCCAATACTGTCCTTATTCAGCTGAGCTAAAGGAAGCAAGTGAGAAGCAAAGGGTGTATAAAGTCTGGGAGTCACAGATCGCTGAGGGACTGAGGGACACAGAGTCTAGTATCTTCTCATTAAGACCCCAATCTACACATGAATGCAACTGTAAGTTATGGACTATTCATTCACTTATGATACTGATCCTTGACCCGATTCATTTCAGTAATCTTCATGTGTTGAATTAAAAGGTAAGAACCCCCCTTTTTTTTATTCTACTCTTTGAATGATTTCCTTTAAAATTCAGGAAAGCCAGGCATGACGAATCCATCTCAGGGCCTTGTGCTTGCAGGCAGGCGCCGTGCCGCTGAGCTATACCCCAGTCTCCCTTCAAATGATTTAGACTTTGGGTTTCTCACAGAGAAACCACGCACTGTTTAACTTTAAGCTGGCTTTTTGGAGATGGGAAAGGGCTCTAGGGATGGAGAGAGGAAGCAAGAAAAGGTGAAGGAAAGTGAAACAGACTAAGATGAGATACTGTACCAACTCCCCACGATGGGCTGTATTCATTTTGTATGGTGAACATATACTAATGAAAGAAAAAATTCCAAAGACATACAGATGAAAGGGTATTTCAATAAAGAAAAAATACATTATAATGGGATTATACAAGCTATTCAAATAAAAATATTAATTTTACTGGAATAATTCAAAATTTTAACATTAATGTTTCTTGATCTCCAGAAATATTGTTTTTTATAAAATCACTCTACCTTGAGGAAATATCTTAAAACTTTGAAAAAATCAGAAAGTCAGAACCCTTTTAAGAATTAATGCTGACTGAGTTCTATTCCTGGTACCAAAAAAATAAAACCAAAAAAAGAATTAATGCCAGGTGTGGTGGTACATGACTGTGATCCCAGCACTTGGGAGGCTGAGGCAAGAGGATCCTTGTGAGTTCAAGACCAGTCTGGGTTACACAGTGAGCTCAAGGCCAGCCTGAACTGCATAGGCGAGACCGTCTTAAAAAAACAAAAAAACAAACAACAAAAAAAAGAATAATCTATAGTATATATTGTTACTTTATCTATCAATCCATCCATCTATCTATTGTTACTTAATTGGTGAAAGGTAGGACTTTGCAAAACAAACTTTCTCATCTCTGCCCCAACTTGTTTTTTACAAATGATTCTATGAAACTGGTACATTATTTATGAAAGAATGGACCAGAGTGGTGAATCTACTTTTCTATCTGTCTTGTCTTCACAAACCAAGATTTAGTGTGCAAGACAAAATTCTACAAGGGGGAATAAAGTTAGTTTTAAAAATACTTTTTTTTTTGTCTTTTTGAGACAGGGTCTCGCAGTGCAGTTCAGGCTGGTCCTGAGCTCACTTTGTAGCCCAGGGTGGCCTGCAACTTTCAGTGATCAATGATCCTTCTGCCTCAGCCTCCTGAGTGCTGAGATTACAGGCATTTTTAAATATAAACTATAACATATATATACATATGTTAATGGTAAGATAATAAACTTACCACTTTTTAGGCTTTGATAATGGTTTATATTTGCTGTATTTTACCCGCCATTCAAGAACTTCTTTACAACGCTGACATACTCCATCATGAAGTTTTGCATTAATTTTCTTAAAAGAAAAACAGAGAAAACAAACTGAGAATTTCACTTGAGCCAGCATGGCAAGCTTTATAAAAAGGCATATAAAAAGTGTAAATGTTTTATAAAACAATATCCTTTATATAACATTTCATGATAAGATTAGGTATTTTATATATATTATTCAATTTGATTCTTTACGAGGGCAATGGTTCTTAACAGAGTTTAGTTGAGAATCATCTAGGAAACTTTTAACCTCCTTACAGGTATACTTTAAGAAACCACCTATCGATCCTGATGTATATTATATTCTGATGGGTCAAAACTCATATAGGTAAGACAAAGGTATTTTACTATATGTTGAGTACAACCTAATAAAAATTAATTTAAAAAACTAGGTTATATTTTAAGACTACTGTTTCAACAGTTCAAATGCTACCAGTGAGCTGATTAAACTGGGAAATCAAAGAATCTCGAATTAGTCTGCAGAGAGCAGACTATGAAACTTAAGGTGTGCCAGGGTTTAATCCTTCTGTATTCTCATATAAGCAAAAATATTTCAGAAAAGTTTCTCTTCCCAACCTGGTTTCATAAAAATAGAAAATGTTATCTGTGAATGTGAACTGCTTAAATGCAAAGGTCTTCATGAAGAAAGAAAACATTTTAATTACAATTTCTTCCCCAAAAAACTGTTGAGATGGCAACACTTCAAAAATGTATCATACGCTAATAGTTTTATTTTTTAACATATTCATTTGATTCATGTCCCAGACAATATTTTCAAAAAGTACTCTGAGAATTCTCTGATTTATTTTCCATGAGGAAGGTAGGAAGTGAGCAGAAGACATTTTAATTTTTTTAAACTTTACTTTCTTTAATTTGTCAAGGAGAAAAGCACATCACAAAGATACAGATTCTTTAGGAAGCTGATAGTGAGTTAAAGGCACAATGCTCAATTAGATCACTGGCAAGAAAAGACTTCTGAGAGCCAGGGATACAGCTCAGTGGCATAAGTGCCTGCCGGGCAAGTGCAAGGTCCTGAGTTTGATTCCTGTACCAAAAAAAAAGGCGTTTGAAAAGTGCTTGATAGTTTTGAAAGCGCTGAATAAGGTGAACTAATTTGACAAAACATTTATTTAAAGAGCAGGTATTTCAAGGGTATTTTCAAAAGCCATAAATTAATCCACGAATACATGATATCTGAATTAACTCTGGTGAAAAACATAGCAACTTAAGAATTCTGTAGAGTTCGGTTCCTTTCTTCCTGAGAGAGTTCCTGGGAAAGTTAAGTTCTACCTGTGACGGTGTTTGCACCTTCCGTGGCCCACTGGAAGCCTGTGCCTACACACCAGACTCCTCTTCTCTCCACCCTGGTAGTACTTATTACCACACAGAGTGCTGGCTAAGCAATGCACACAGCTGAAATTCATAATCAATCTCTTGTTCTCACTGGCTCTGTTGCCTTTTAAGTTACAACTCCACTATAAACGTGTCACAGACTTTCAAACGAGGACATTCTTAGAATGCAGAACATTTGATTACCTTCAATTTTATTACATGTGCCTGTTAACTATCTTATTAATTAGGCAGCATTATTTGGTTTCCTGTTTGCTTCTGTATCCCATCTGTGACCAGTTCATCTTGATTTACAAAGCCTTGCATAGTTTGGAAACTGGTTTCTTTAGGGTGGATCAACAGTAGAACAAAACAGACCTTTGTGAGAACTTGTCTTGTGAGTGATGCGTGAAGCCGTATAAATGGAGATGTTGTGCAGTGTTCACATGACTGACTGGCACAACTACAAAATTAAACTTGGTTTTTAGGTGTTAAGAAAAGAGGAAGGGGAGGACGAGAATAAGTAGCATTTGCACTTAAAAATAGGTGCAAAAGGCAAGCGTGTACTTCGCTTGATCACACTGTAGCAAACGAGAAGTGAATCCAATCATGTGAGCAAAGAAAAATAAATCCTAGCAGTAGGAGCTGTCCCACCTGGGGCAAAGGGCACGGCCACCACCCCTTACCCTGTGCTCACAACCAACCTTGCTTTGGCAATTAGTTTCAGAATATTCTTCACAGATCACAGATTAAGGTTAAGATGTAAGTATGCCCACATACAAAATCAAAACTTAGTTTTATAAACATAAACGTCTTTAAAGATAATTTGGGCCAAGGATGTAGCTCAGCAGCATAAATGCTTGCCTGGCAAGCCTGAGGTCATCCATTCGATTCCTGGTAACCCCCCCCCAAAGATAACTTAATTCAACTATTTTCCAGATTTTTAAGGGGGAAAAGCTTAGAGTCCACTGAACTTAGAAGTCAGCTAATGAGAACCTTACTTATTAAGTAAATGCGTTTAAAGTTAGTAAACTTAAGTATATCAAACACATTCTTAACACACATCTCTTAAAATGTTTTAGCCATCTTTAGTCCATGAAACATATGTGTGTTAGACTAAGTGATGCTATCCCTGCTGTAAACACGCTCTTGTCAGACAACACATCTTTTGTAATACAATACAGCAATCCAAACTGGATGAACACTATAACACCCTAAAAGGCAGCAAAAGGGAAGTGTGGATACAACATGGGTTTCAACACGCTGATGCTGTACAATATTTCATAAAATAAGAAGTATCATTTAACTATTAAGGATGATACTATTGTGAGGGAAGAAATTTGAATACTATTCAAAAGCTACTAAATGTAATTTTTCTGTGGGACTTACACATATTTCTTTAAGAAATGCTACAGATAACTACAAATGGTTTTACTTCCTTTAATTAAAAATAAATAATTAAATTCTCAAGGAAAATGCCAGTTCTACCTGCTGTTGAAAATTCATTTCTATGAATTGGCTGTGGCCTTTTCCCTGCTCTAGTCCTCTCTTAAAAGAAAAAAAAATTCCCTCTTGTAGGGCCTGGCAGTGCACACCTGTAATCTCAGTACTTGCGAGGCTGAGGCAGGAGGATGGCCTTGAGTTTAAGGTCATCCTGGACTACACAGTGAATTCAAGGCCACCCTGAACTACTACTGTACATAGTGAGACCTCGATGCTAGAACATTGTTGGATATGAAGCATCTTATAAACTAAAATTTTAAAAAAGGATGGAAAAAAGGAATCAGGAAGTAAAACTAAGGCCAGGCACGAGGCCATCAGGCACACAGCTGGGAAGTGCACCTGCTAGAGAGGAGTTGTAAGCAACACCTGAGCTTTCTGGTGAAGCAACTGCCTGTCCATAACATGCCTCAGCCAGTGTCTCAGGAGCAGCACAACACACTTGTTACTGAAACATGGTTTCATCTTCCCCTGAAAACTATCATGCAATCCAGTGAACAAAGGTTTCAAAAACATCCTACAACACAAAAGCATTTCACGGAAATACCTACATAGCTCTCAACGTAAGCCTGTGGCATCATGCCTAGAGTGTAGTAAAAGGGAAGTTACTCTGAAGAATGCAGTGTCGGCACAGATCCCCAGTGGTCACAGATTTTCAGAGGAACACACTGCCTATGATATGGTCATTGTCAATAACTACTGTTTTTCTCAACTGCATGCTAGGAACTTTGTGTCCTATTATGAAAAATGTCTAACTTGCAGAAAAGAGTTTTAACATGGCCATACACACACTTCCTCGAGACAGTCATTAACATTTTACTTATTTGCTCTGTGTGTGAGTGTACACTTAAATAAGTGAAGGACAGAGAGGGGGTCTTACCAGGATCAAATCAGTACTCAGGTTCTACTGTGTGCTACCTCTCTTTCGATTTAGAGATGTTTCCCCCATCTCTTATTACACAGTTGTTCATGAAAATACCAGGCAAGTTGTCTTGGAGAATGCCCTATATTCCAGAGCTGTCTGGTAGTTTTCTCATACTAGAACTTAACTGTTTTACTTCCTGTATTTCCTGTAAATTGGAAGTTCGGTTTAAAGGCTCAGCATTCACGTTATGTATTTTTTGATCAGAACTGTTGTTACTGTACTTTATACTACTCTAAGTCTTTATATTACTCTAAGTCAGAACTGTATAATGTTTAGTTCTCATTAGTCAGCAATGCTTAATTTGAGTGATGTTGCAGTCAAGGTTTGCAAAGGAAACAATTTCACACATGACACATAACTTATAGAATTATTTTACAAGATTCACCCAAACAATGAAATGCAAAAAGTGTGGGAGATCTGCCCACACACAGAGACCCAAAGAATCCAGCTGAGGGCCTGGATCCCTGGGCAGTGTCCTCCGTGAGTCCAGCTGGGTGTCTAGAGCCCACTATAATGTCTCCTGCAAGTCTGTACCAAGGATCTGCACTGGGAAGGCCCAAAGGCCCATAGTGAAAGCCAGAAAGTCTGCACCAGCAGGAGGGATCTGCACTGGAGTCAAGAAGCAACACTCAAAGGACCAGAGCTCCTCTGAAAAGAACTACAGCCATCCTTAGCAACAGAGAGGACCTGAGCTCCTCGATAATGACAACAGCCAAGTTCGTATCAAGAAAGCAGGTGCGACAAGCTTCTCCAGGAGAATCAACAGCGCACACCTTCCTTTCCAGGTCTCTTTTTATGCTGTTGGCAACAATCCCCAAGTGGGCCTTCCACATCCAGCACCACGCTGACTCAGTTCAGCTGAGTGTTACACGTTGACCATTAATTAATCCACCACATGTGATAACTTGATTAAAGTGGTGACAGAGATCTCTTCAAATTATAAAGATCAGCAAGTGTAGGGGTCACATTAATCTACTGTCCCACAAAAGCATGCCACCTCATGGTTTTAATGTGCCCTTTCCTGAATCCAGCATTTTACTAAGGTATACAATTTTTTTGTATTAATTTTTAAAAAAAGACTCAGTTGTTTTGAGGTGAAGTATACACACAGTAAATCCACCCATTTTAGGTATACATACAGTTCTATAGATCTATCAACCAAACTATGCATATCCATTGCTCCAAAAATTCCATCATGCTCCTTGGTTGACAATTCCCTATACAACTTACCTTCTCCACTCTCCAGTTTTTTCCTGTTCTTGTAGTTTTGACTTCTGTTCCTGTAATTTTTGCAATTTAAGTAGAACAATAATGTACAATCATTTGAGGAACTTACTCCACTTTATTGGTTACCAGTATTCCATGGTATGGATTAGTATGATGTTTATTCATTTTAAGTTGTTTGTAGTTTTGGGTGCTAATAAATGTTCACATACAAGATTTTATATGGACATGATTTTATTTTCCTTAGGTTAAACCCTGGAGTAAGATGGTTGGTTTGTATGACAATTTCCTAACAAACAGTTTTTAAAACTAGCTGTACTATGCTGTATTCCCCATAGACACCTATGAAGATCTAGCTTTCTGAATTCCTCTGGGCGCTTGAAATTGTGAATATTTTTTGCATTAGCTATTTGAAAAGAATGGTAGTATTCTCATTTTGATTTAATTTACATTTCCATATCATTTCATGTGCTTATTTACAATATACTTTCTTTAAATATTTTGTCCATTTTTAAAAATTTACTTTTTATTAGTGCACATTTGAAGTACATAATGCCCATATCCCTTGTGTGGAATTGGTACATGTACATAACACAGTTTAATTCTGTTTTTGATCCCCTTCCCGTCTCCTCCCTCCATCCATCTCTTGATCCCCTTCCCTTCCTATTTGAGAAAGATCTCTCTCTGTTTCCTATTATCTGTTTTTTATTTTGGTCTTTGTATTTTACAAACTAGTGTGTCTGATTTATTTCACTTAACACTAGAACTCATCTGTTTCCCTACCAACGACTCAAGTTTATCCATTATAGCAGAGAGGAACTCCACTGTGTGTAAACACAGTATTTTTTTTATCCATTCATCTGCTGATGGACATACAGGCAGCTTCCAAGATTTAACTATTATGAATTGTGGTGCTATGAACATAGGTATGCATGTACCACTATAACAGGATATTTTTAACTTTTGAGAAGATACCTAGAAGGTGAATAGTTGGATCAAATGGAATTTCTAGTTTTAGGAGTTTCTTTTTTCTTAATTTATTAAGACATGAGAATTCTGTATATATTCTGGATAACATCACTTTATCAAATATATGCTTTGAAAAATAATTTTTCCAACCTGTGCTCTTATTTTCATTATCTTAATGTTGTTTCCCTAAAAGCAGAACATTTCATTTTAATAAATACTTGGCAATTTTAACTTTTATCAACCATACTTTTTTGTGTAAAATCTAAGAAATCTTTGAAGAATGGTGAAGTTATTTCACTTACGTTTTCTTCTGAAGTTTAGCAATTTTAATTTTTACATTTAGTTTCATACATTTGGATGGAATTAGCTTCTGTACTGGTACAGAATACAGGAAGTTCTTTTTTTAATTACATGTGGCTACTCAATTGTTCCAACACCATTTAATTTTTTTTTTGTACTTTTATCAAAAATTAAATATGTGTAGTATCCATTTTTGGACACAATATTCTGCCACATTAATCTGTGTGACTACTCTTTTACCAGTACCACCCTATCTTAACTACTACACCTTTAAGGCAGTTCTGAAATCAGTATTATGAGTTCTTCAATTTTGTTTCTTATTAACTTTGTTCAAGTTTTCCAAATTCTTGGATTTTCTGTATAGAATTCACAATCTGTTTATTTCAACCAGCTTGCTATGATTTTAATTAGGGTTACATTAAACTATAAATCAGTTTTATGGTGAATTGATATCTTAACAATATTGAATATTCAAATTCACGAATGCTGCATTCTTGTGATAAACTACACCTTGCTGTGATTTATTATCCTTTTTATGTACTAATGAGTTCAATATGCTAATGTTTTGAAGATCTTTGTGTCTATGTTCATGAAGGATAGCTACCGTTGAGTTTTTTTCTTAATAATGTTTTTCTCTGGTTTTGGTGTCTAGCTTAAGTCACTAGAGACTTCACATACAAGGTTTTAAAGTGCTTAAAATATAAGATTTCATATATCTTAGAAGAATCCTAGAATGGTTTTGAAATCTTCTGGAGCAAGCTCAAACACATTTTTAAATGTTTATGTGGTATACTTTTTTGTCACTGCCCCCAACAACTGATACTAACTAATGAAGCTCAGTTTCTCAGTTTGGATTCTGAATTGTGTTTTAGTCCCTTTTTGTTTTTTGAGACAGTGTCTCACTAAAGTGCTGTTGTCCAAGCTGCGCTGAAACTTGCAGTGCTCCTCCCAGAGTGCTGGGGTTACAGGCATGCGCCACCATGCCTGGTAACTAATATTTTTAATAGAACAAAAGACAGTGCCATTCTCCTTTTCAAAAAGGAAATTTTAAAAATTCTTGATAAAATCAACTAATTACATTTAGTTACTCTATCATCCACGGCAGTGATTTTCATTGACTTAAAACTTCTGAATCTCTGAATCATTTTTTAATGTGATATCAAGTAACCCTGACCATCTACCACTGTCACAGATATATTATTTGGATAACTTGCTGGGTTTTGCTATTTTTATGTGTTTTACTGTTGCTGGAACTGAGTGAATCATATACACAGCCCAGAAATACTTTTAAAGTTGGTTCTAGTAGTAAAATTGGCTTTACTATAATATAAGGAAAAAATATAAAATCAAAGTTACTATCAGATTACCTTTTTTCAGGAAATTATACATATAAAGCATTTTTACTTAGAGATTAGCTATCAACATTTGAAGAATTTATTACAAAGAAAATCAGCCAAATCTATCAAATTAAAATATTACACTAGTATTCCAAAACATCTGATATGCATATATATCAACAAGTGAACATTTGGCATTTTAATGTATAAAATTTTAATTAAAAGCTACTTAGGCAGAAAAGGAGGTATCTCTTGTGTGAGTAAAATAACTAATTTTCTTCTCTGAAGTCTAGTCCTCCTTTCTCTCATTCTTTTGAAATTCATAAGACTCCTTAGAAAACCAGCAACAAGCACAGAAGTGAAATATATACTAGGAATACTCAAAATGTTCCTCTTGTTCAATGTACTTACAACACAAATTCTTCCTATAAGTTCACAACAAATAACATTTGTGGTTTTTTTTTTGTTGTTGTTGTTGTTTTTTTTTGGCGGTACTGGGGATTGAACTCAGGACCCTGTGCTTGCTAGGCAGGTGCTTGTTCCACTGAGCTGTATCCCCAGCCCCAACAAATAACATTTGATTCCTTCTTCCCATTTCTCGTTACTGTTAGAACCCTTAACAAATGACATCTGCAACAATAAACAATCAGAGCTTCACCCCAAAACTGAACATAAAATGAGTTCTGACCATCTCAAACAGAGGGCTATTCTCTGAATAGTTTGCTCAAAGTTGGTCAAGATAGCATCAGTTGCAAACTCTATTTCAGCAGTCAAGCAAATGACCCATTTTCATTAACATATTTAATACAGACACTTAAATAGAGCCACACCTGCCTAACAGGCAGAAACATGCTGTGGCAGTAAGTAAACCTACTACAACAATTTTATTTTCCAAAGTATATTTCACTTTGTGTGTGTGTGTGTGTGTGTGTGTGTGTGTGTGCGCGCGCGCGCGCGTGCATGTGCGAGCGCGCTGCTGAGGATAAAGCCCAGAGATGTGCATCTGAAAGGCAGGCTGTCTACTGCTGAATGACAGCCCTAGCCCTACTCACTTTTAAAGAAAAATTAAAATAGTGCTGTATTTGAACAAAGAAGTATTTCTGAAGCTAAATTCTAACAAGTAAACATTACACTGATAAATCTATTGCAGTTTTGAAGGGGTTAGTTAGAGCTTGAACAAAGAACTCTATTATGAAGATTTTTAAATCTCTTGATTTTATTTCAATTTAGAAGGGTATATTATAAATGTTATAAAAAAGGTTTACTTGTGGTGCTAAGGATCAAAGCTATCTTGCACAAAGTAGGCAAACCCTCTATCACTGAGCTAAATTACATCCCCAGCCACAAAATATTTTTAAGGGTCCACAAGAACATTCTAAGAAAAACACAGAAGGAATTATCTATTGACAACTGGGGAAATTTTGTCTTACAATTAATTAAAACATGAGTACTAAGTACTCTAAGGTAATGTATCTTCAATTACCTTTCAGTACCTTTTAGTAAATAAATAATCCAAAAAAGGTTTCTGTGTAAAACAAACAGCTTTACTGTCAGATCTAAGGGAAGCAAACCTTTCTTCCTCAAAATTTCACTAAAATGTTAAAAAATACCCATCTAGCAATAATTTCTCTTTCCTGACAATAGACCAGCTAACAGGCAGGTCAGTACCTCTAATCCCTTCTGCTCCTTGTAAGATCCTCTGCTTAGTCCTCTTACTCAATATGCTCTCTCAACACAGATGCTGCCTGTTCAGTCTTCCTTTCTTTCCACTATATTAACTTCTTGCCAGCCCACTCAGGGGGGGTCCAAGAGAGATCTTTGCATGTGAGGGCCTAAGGTTAAAGAACACACGTGTGCAAGACACCAGAAGCAGCAGGCAGCATGGAGCAGAGCAGAGAACCACAGCAGGAGTGGCCTATGTCTTTATTGTATAATTCTTACACAGGTTGACATCTCATATTTACATTCTTGTATAGTGCTATAACCAGCACATGTGTGTTTAGTTGTGGTCACATAACTGTATCCCACTGTGTGCCTGCACTAGACAAGCAGGGTCATGTCCTCAAGTGTCCTTAGATGCCCCTGAGCTTTGAAGCAGTCTGGGTGGTTCCCACTTGCCACCCCGTCAAAGGTCCAGGGTATATAAATGTAACATTCTGTATGTAACAAGTACCTCCTTGCATTGTGGTTAACAAATCAAGAACCATGTGGTTTAACAAATCAAGAACCATGTGGTTTCACAAAACAACTTTTTCCTTTGAAGTTTCATCCATAAGCAACATGGAAGCTTGGGCAGTAATATTCAAGGCCTGGGTCATATGTTGCGCAAGAGCTTCAACCGGGAGGACCAAGTCTATGGTTCTTGCCCCTAGTCAGATGCTATTCCTAGCAGCATCAGCAGTCAACTTTTCTGGTCAGACTCTACTCCTAGTGGTCAACTACTGCAGTGCCTGGTCAAGGCATCTTTAAGTCATTTCCTGGCAAGAGGAGGAGCTTATATCCTGAACCATGATATCCTACATGGTCAGCTTCACATGTCCACCTCACATTACAGTCTACCTGCCACAGACATGAATTCTAGCTCTTGGCTCACTTCCACAACTGACCAAAACCCAACAAGGTGCTTCTGCTTCCCGTTTTTGCCATAGGCTCTAAAAATCCATCATCCTCCACACTGACAGGATAAATGGCAGGGTAAAGTCAACTACTCATAGGGCTTGTACCTATGCAACAGCCCTCTGTGAGTCCTGCAAAGCAGCTCCCACTGCGTCTATGTAGCAAGCAGCTTCCGCTGTGCAGCCGTGTTGTGCCCCTTTGGGTCACCTGGAGTAAAGGGCACAGGAGGGTAGTTAGGCGTGACACATCTGCCAAAACCTAGCAAGCCCACATATGCCTTGATGTACCATTGTGGGTCTGGTCTTACCCTGCTGTATAACACCTAAGCCAGGTCCCTGACCTTGTCTTCATTTACAGCCCACCCCCATGCTGGCAAACTTTCCTTCAGACTATGCATGGTGGCTTTCAAATTTGCAAGACAATCAGGTTAACATAATATCAATGCAGAATAGTGACAGTGTGTGGTTGGCCCAGGTGGCCAGGTCCTGGGCCAGCAGGCCATGACACAAAGTTAGGCTGTGCAAATTGCCTTGTGGCTGCATCTGAAGGTCCAGTGCCTACCCTCCCAGGTGAAGGCAAATTGGTTCTGATTGCCTATGTTAAGGTGAGACTTCAGTCATTTGTCAGGACCCATGTGGCTTCTGCATGGGCCATCCTCAAGGGCTCTGTGCAGGGTTTATTACCCCTGCTTCTTCCAATTTCAGGACAGTCTGTCCCACCTCCTCACGGTCTCTAGGCAGCCGGGATTGCTTACACACACCACCTGTATGGCTTTCGGGAGAGTCAGTGGAGTGTTGTGTGGATGGCCTCAGACTATACTTTTCACCATGCAAGTTCACCACTGGAATTATCCTTGCGTGGTGTCAAGTTGAGCACCAGTCAGTATGTGCATACCAGTGTGTTTTCAGCAACCGAGGAAACAAACATCATGCAGGGATGGGGGCAAGTACCCAAGACCCAAAGTCACCTGGGTCTCCCAGACCATGGTGTAGTAACCCCCATACCCTTCTATGGGTGCAGTAGGTCCTGTAAAAGGGCCTGGGTTGCTGTACCTTAGTGCTGACTAGGCTCCGGTATCCACCAGTGGTGGTACACACTGCACATTTTTAGGGGACCAGTAAATAGTCAATTCTACCTGTGGCCTCTGTTCTCTTGGGATTCCCCAAGACCTGGGCATCTTAGCCTGCTTCCTAAGTGGCATAAAATGAGGCCAGCGTCACTTCTTCCTGCTTCACCAGAGCCGTTTTGGCCTTCTGGCCTTTGCCCATCGGCCAGCATTGCTGCTTGGGGTGTAACTGCCTCTACAGAGTCAGCAACACATCCAAAGACTGTCTAACTTATCTGCAGCCAGGTGGCTGCCAGCAGATCAATCCAGATGTGGCGCAAACCGACCTTCAGTGGCCACACAGCCTGTCCTTAGGGGGGATGGCCCCACTCGTCATGGGGTCCCCCTTCTTTGTTTCCTTTGCCAGTAGTTTTTCCAGATGTCACCTTATCATGGTGCTTCACTTCCACATCTCCCAGCCTGGCCAAGGCATCCAAAACAGAATGGACTGGGTGACTGGTAAAGGGAGATAGAAGGGTTGCCACTGACCCAAACGTGCCAGCTGGCCCACTTGCCAGGACTATGTTCTTCATGCGTGTTATCAGCAGTTCCACATCTGGGCTATGGTACTGTAGTGCAAACATGTCACATGCCCATTTCACGTGGCAGTTATCAAGACTGGATAGTGACTTGCTCCGGCAGGTCACCAGGATTCTCCCATACTAGGCAAGCCACTGCCATCAACCAATCACAGTCTGACTATCTGCTTCTGGGGCTGCCCTCTGCATATTCTGCAGAATCCGTCTCCTAGAGTGGGTGCTGGCTATCTGGGACATCTCCTGTGGGCTTAACTGTGTTATCAGCTCCATTGCCCCACAGCTCAAGCAACCCTGAATACACTGTTTCAGCCACCTTCTGCAGCTCCATGGCTGTACAGGTCGTGTACATTGTGTGCCCAGTAGAGGCAGGCAGACCTCCCAGTCTTCCTTCTTGGGCTAGGGGTTCCTTTACCTCCACTTTTTGATGAATAGCTGGCCTAGCATGCAGGCGATTTTCCGGGGGTTTTCTTGCATAGAACAATTTCGCTTGTGGAGGAGGCAGCACTTCCCATGCTCTGCAGCCTGAGCTCTGCAGCAGCCAGCCACTGCTTGAGGTCCCCCTCTATCTGCTGCAGCTGGTCTACCTGCTGGACAAGGCCATCCACCTCTTGATTTACACGGTAGAAGACAGTGAAAAACAGCCAGGCCATCTGCCCTGCTATTTTATGGTAAGGGGGAGGAATTTGTCTATTGCTTCTAAGGCTTGTAAGACATCCCTGGGCTCCTAACAGACTGTTTTCCAGGTTTGCAGGGCTTTCCCATCTGCCAAGAAGGTGATTATAGGTAGCCATGGTGAGGGTGCGGTTGCTTATCAGCCACTCCATGGGGCTCTCCCTCACCTGTGGGTGTTACTTCCACAGCCTCCATGAGACCACCCACCTCAGTGTCCCTGGACTACACAAGTTGTCAGCCTGCTCAGGGTGACCAAGGGAGATTTTCATGGGTGAGGTCCCAAGGTTAAAGAATGCATGTAAGCAAGACATCAGGAACAGCACGCCCCATGGAGCAGAGTGAGAGCCAGAGCAGCAGCCTACATCTTTATTGTATGATTCTTATACAGGTTGTTATCTCATATTTTCATTTTTGATTTATTTACCTGTGCTGTGATGGTTATATAACTGTATCCCACTGTGCATGTGCACTAGACAAGCAGAGTCATGTCCTCATGTGTCCTTAGATGCCCCTGAGCTCTGAAGCAACCCGAGTGGTTCCTCACACTTGTGGTCTACTAAATGCATGAACATAGCCTCGACAATGAGCTCACTGAAGATGACATCCAAAACTACATCTCCAGGGTGAACTATTGTCTCTGTAGGTTCTTTTTTTTTTGAGACAGGGTCTCACTATGCAGTTCAGGCTGGCCTTGAGCTCACTTTGTAGCTCACGCTGGTCTCGAACTCACAACAATCCTCCTGCCTCAGCCTGCTGAGGGCTAGGATTACAAGGGTGCACCACTGTGCCCACCCTCTATTTTTCATTTTTTTGAGGGGCCTCCATGCCATTTTCCACAATAGCTAAACCATTTCATATTCCCACAAACAGAGCACAAAGTTTCCATATTCTCTATGGGCTCACCAACACATTTTTTAAAACAATTAGCCATTGTTGTGGGTATCAGGTGGTATCTTGTAGTAGTTTTAATTGCAGTCCCCAATGATCAGCAATATCGAGCATGTTTTCTTGTGTTATTGGGTATTTGTACAACCTCTCTGGAGAAATGTCTGCTCAAGTCCTCTGCTCATTTTTTTTTTTTTTTTTTGGCTTTTCTGCCATTGAGCACTAAGAGTTCGCCAAAAATACTGAATATTAATCTCTTATTACTTACATGACCGCAATGCTTTTTCTGTCCTTGGGCTGCTTTTTGTTACTCTATTGACAGGGGACCCCCCACCTTTGTGGTACTGGGGATTGAACCAAGACCTTCATACTGAGTTACAATTCGAGGCTCCATTCATTCATTCAGCATGGTGTGGTTAAGTCATCCCGGCTAGGTTTAAATTTGTGATTGTGTTAAGCAACAGTAACGCCTACTTTTTTCACAAGGGTATACAGGACATTTAGGGTAGATCTAGCTGGCGTACTGTGTTCTTCAAGTCTTATTTTCTTGCTTATCTTCTTTCTGGTTGTTCAAGTTGTTATTGAGAGTAGGATAAAGAGGTCTCCAACTATTATTATAGAAGTATTTCTAACTCTACAGATAGTGATAGTCTGTTCTTAAGCACATACATGTTTGTTAACCGTTACATTCTCTTTGTCATATTAAAACTTTTTTTATACAGTATCCTTTGTCTCTTGTAAATATTTTAAATTTAAAATATTTTTCCTTTTTTTTTTTGGTTACTATTTGCATTGACTTTGTTTTCTTTTCATCCTTTTACTTTTAACACATTTGTTTCTTTGGATTTAAAGTCTCTTGTAGGTCAGGCATAGTGGCACACACCTGTCATCCCAGCACCCAGGACACTGAGGCAGGATTGCCATGAGTTTGAGACCAGCATAGGCTACAAAGTGAGTTCAAGGACTGCCTGAATTGCAAAGCGAGACCCTGCCTCAAAAAAATAAAATATCTCTTATAGAAGAAATACAAGAGATATATAAATGGATTATTTTTAATCCATTCTGCCAATCTCTGCCTTTTGACTAAAGAGTTTAGTCTAGTTACATTTGAAGATAAGTACTGATAAAGAAGGATTTACTTCTGTTATTTTGTTTTCTATATGCCTTATAGTTTTGCTTTTGCCTTTCATTTCTGTCTTCTGTTGTGTTGTACTGATGTTTATAGTAAAATGTCTAAATTCCTTTGCTCTGCCCCCCACCCCCTTTCATGGTGTCAGGGACTGGACTCAGGGCCTTGTGCATGCACGGCAAGAGATCCACCACTGAGCCACATCCCCAGCCCTAGTAAACTGTCTAAATTCTTTTGTCATTTCATTTAATATATATTCTATAAGCTGTTTGCCTTTGGTTGTCATAGGAATTGTATTTAATAATCTAAAGTTGTAACACTAATTTTGTAACAGGTTAACTTTGATAACATACAAGTGCTCTGTTCCTTTAAGGTCTGCTCTCACCTTTTCAGTTATTGATGTCACAAAACTATTTCCTTACACATTGTTATGTCCAAACACAAAGTTCTTCTCAATACATTTACCCTCAAATTATGTAGAAAGCAAAACGGAGTTACAAGCAAAAATTACACTAATATATTACACTATTTCTTAAAATGTGGTTTCTTAAATCCAACAAAATAAAAACTAGTTGCATGCTGTTTTAAAACAATACTAGCTTTTATAATTGTCCATAAATTTACCTTTACTGAGATTTTAATTTCTTTATACAGAGTTACTACCGTCTTAGTTACTTTTCTCTCATTGCTGAGATAAAATACCCAACACCCAAAATTAAAGGAGGAAAGGGTTATTTAGCTCAGTTTGTAGAGGTTTTGGTCCATAATCAGCTGGCTCCAAGGCAGGGTGGCGTGGCATAGAGGGCAATAGTTCAAGGTGGCAGAAGACAGCAAAAGCAACAAGAGCACAAGAGGGGAAGAGCAAGCCTCTGTCCCTCACATTGTATGTGGGTTCGCCACCCTAGGTGTGGGGCTCTACATCCACACCATTCGCGCCCTCCTCTTGCGCAGGCTCTGGATGTGCTCCAAGTGAGGACCCTGGCCCCCCACTGAGTCACTTAATCTTCTGAACTTCTCACGTTGACACACTGTATCAACCATAACAACTACCTAATGTCCTTTGACTTTACCTTTTCTTGAACAGCAGGTCTAGTGATAACAAACTCCTGTAGTTTTCATATGGGAATGTTTTACATATTTTTTACTTTTGATGGACAGTTTTGTCAGATAGAAGATTATTGGTAGACAGTTTCTTCTTTGCACATTTTAAATGTATCAGCCCACTGCCAATTGCCCACTTAAGTTTTTAGAAAGAAAATTGTTATTGAGGATCACTTGAACATGATGAGTCATTTTTTCTTGCCACTTTAAAGATTTTCTGTGTTGGTTTCTGTCTTAGTCATTTTCTTGTCACTGGACACGATACCCTGCGCCCACAATTCGAAGGAGAGATTTACTTTGGGTCACAGTTTCAGTCCATGGTTGCTGGCTACCATGAAAGAAAGGCATGGCAGCAGGGTCTGGTAAAGAGAAGCTGCTCATGTCACGGTGGCTGAGAGGCAGAGAGAGAAGGGAAGAGCAGGGAGGGAGATAAACTCTTCCAGGTCACAGTCCCGAGAATCACCTCTCCCAATCGGGGCCTGCCTCCTATCGAACACTTATCTATAAATGGATCAATCCACAAGCGAGTGTCCCACCACAGGGATACATCGCCTTCCACACACCACACGTCTGAACACAAGGATTCAGAGGACACTCTAGATAGAGCACAACCATTTCTAACTGTTTGTGTCTCAGTGTGAGCTTATGTTCATTTTATTTCATTTTTGGGGTCCCCAGATGTTTACATTCACCTCTTTTATCAAATTTCCAATACTTTCAGCCACTGCTTCATCAAATATTCTCGCTGCCACTTGCTCTGTCTTGTAGAACTGCTAGAATACATATATTGGTCCACTTGTGGATTTCCTGCAAGTTCTTTAGACTCTATTCACTTTTAAATTTTTTTCTTTTCATTCCTCATATTCCATCATTTCCATTTTCCTTTATGTTTTCTTTCCTTCTCAAAATGGCCAGTTAATCCCTCTAGTGATTTTTCCACATCAGTTACTGTACTTTTCTGTTCCAGTGTCTCTTTGCACTTTTAGGTTTTCTATCTCTTTACTGGCATTTGTCATGTTCTTACATCATTTTGGTGACTTTCTTCACATCTTTCTTTAGCTCTCTGAACATGTTTCAGGCAACTTGCTTTCAATATCTTGTCTAATCTATAATTACCTCTTCTTCAAAGATAATTTCTACTGATTTGCTTTTTTCCTTTGAATGGGCCATGTACTCCTTCTCCCCATACAGACTGCGCTTTTGTTTATTGAAAACTGGACATCTGAATCTAATCATGCAATTTTTCTCAAAGTCTGATTCTCTCTTTCCCTTGGGGTTTGCTGGCTTTTAAAACTATTCTTGTATGCTGTCTCTGTGCCAACAATGAGCCTGATGTTTAAACTAAGAGCTTATCAAAATTTCTTTACTTGCACCTTCCCTGGGCATGTGTAGTGACTTTCTAAATTCCTCCATATATGTATTTGCTTTTGAATGTCTTCAATATATGACTCCCAAAGGGATAAAAGTAGAAAAATGAAGGTTTTGGCTCTGCAAGTCCCCTCCAATCACTTTAAGCAGAGGAAAACGGCCTTCATATATGAGGGGAGTGAGTGAATCTGCACAAAGGGCTAAAACTGATGAAACTATGTATGAAGTCCCAGAATACAGACATTATTTGAAAATGGTATAGCACTGATTATAAATTATCTGATTGCTGGACTTTCTCACTGTCAGAAAAATAGAATTTATATCATTAGTTTCTTGCTTTTCTTTCTATTCCTTAAACTTCATCAAATCTAAAAATACTGAAGGAAAACTAGTCCTCCTTCTTTACTCTTTCCTGTTAACACAGTCTTAGGTAATACAATCAAAAGTCAGATCAAATCTCAGTTAAGAAATGTAAAATTAGGAACATGGTTGAAAATGTGGGTAATATCTAGATAAGTAACTCTTGTGGTTGCTACCCTACTTCTGTCCTCACACGCCCCTATCCTTATCACAGAGAGAAAATGGTACACCTTACCTTACAGGTGAGTGCTGAACAGTTGGGGGAAGGAGAAGAAAGAGATCCTGACACATCATCTCTCAACAGGACATCAAAATTAAAGGTGCTATAGTTTGTATGCGTGCGTGCATGTGTGTGTGTATCTTCTCAAAGATCTACTAATCCTTTAACTCTTGCTTGGTTATGTTCTTGGTCAATGTGCACTTACAAGTCTTCAATGATTTCAAACGCCTGAGACATCTTAGGGAAGAGCTGGTAGAAGTTTACTAGAAAGCAAGCCTTTTTGGTTATCATAAAAATAATAGCAAACTAAATAATTTGTACATAAAAGAGTGCTACCATAAATCTATAAAGCACACAGCTAATCCTTGAAAAAATTCCCCCTGCTATTTTTACCACATTCTTGTGGTTAGGGGAGGCCTAATTATCCTTATTTTGCAGATGAGAAACCTGAGGCTCAGAGAATGAAGAGATTTGCTTGAGGTCACAGAATTAATCAGCAGCAGCAGAGGAGAACCCATAAAGATGCCTCTCAGCTTAAGGCATGCTATTAAGTTACAAGTAGAAAGTGTTCCTGTATAACTTTGTCTTCTAAATATTAAAAACACAGCAAAACCAAACAGTGCAAAACAAAGCCTACCGCAATTCTGTACAGTGTGTATTTCAATTTGTGTAGTGTTATGGCTTATTCTAATACTTGTATATCAACTGCTTTGTCAAGAAGGCCTCAACCTGCTGGTTTGTCCCTAAGGTAATCTCTGCAATACACAGTATATTATTTGTTTTAGAAAGAACAACAACAAAACAATCCCCAGTGTTAGAAAACATCATATAGTGAAGAAAATACTACCTCTGTTAAACAGTGTTCTAAGAGAGAAGACTTTACTTTTCTATTGCTGTCTCAGGTTTTTCAGTGCCCTCAGAGCTACACAATGAAGGGTGAAATGGTGAACGATAAGGGCCATCCTACATACAGCTCAGCTGGAATGTGAAAAGCCCTCCTCAGACAGCAACTGTGTCGTGTCAACAGCAACACGAATGTTTTCATATCCACTCATTTGAAGCTAGTCAGTTTGAGGGCTTGTCTAACTGGTATGGATGGTATGCCCCAAGTTAGTGATCTTAAAAGAGACAAACTACTGACCTTGTTTAACATGTATTAAATTAAAAAAAAAAAAAGATATTCCTTTCCTCCTAATATCATATTTTAGGAATTTGTGGATTTAACTCTTGCAAACATAGCTGGTAATATCCACAAACCCATTTTGTTTTTTTAAAATAAATCTATATTGTAACTTACTTGGGGGTCTGGTGTAAGCAGCTAATTATCATATAGAATGTAGTTAGCTTTTGAGGATAGCTACCTTGCTGTGGCCATAGTGATATGTCATAAAAATAATTTACACTGATAATGGACTCAGGAGTCAGGTCACCTGAGGAATACTTAGCTTTGCACCACAATTCATTTAGTTTGTAGCTCAGTTTTTACGTACATCTAAGCTAACCTTCAATTGTGAACCCTTTCTCATTGTTAAAAGAGAAACTGCAGAAAGACAGCTCTGATGATAAGAATACAAACTCAGGGATAAAATTAAAATATATTTTGAATGAGACATGCAAACCACCTATAACAAAATATAGTACTACAACATTTCATTTCTACGGCTTTTCTAAAATCTAAATTTGCCCTGTAACCCTTACTGTGTTATTCTCAAACCTTCGCTGTGTGGAGGAAAGAAAGCGTTATTGTTATTTGTTGTTATTCTAACTTATAGAGTGGATGTAACTCACCCAAGCTTTGATAAAGAGTGACTCAGTAAACCACTCTTAACATTCCAGAGTCTACTGTGGTGCTGTGACTCCAAGTGCAGGACTCTCTCTAGCATATCAAAATACAAACGTGTCATAGGTTCAACTTAAGCACACCCTGTGTCACAACCATTGCTGCTGTCTACAGAACAATTCAAATAGCATGAGCTAGTATGTACTTGGCACTATGCTAGCGTCTCAGAGACTCCAAAGATGTATGGAGTACAGCCCCTTCTTTGTAATGCTTAAAATCTAGTTGGAAATACAAGGAATGGGCATAAGGTACATCTGAAGAGTAAGCAAAGCACTTTTAGAGTTAAATAGTGTTGAAAATAAGAGATTAACTGGCTGGGTTCTTCAAACTGAGCTTTCAGAAGGATTTCAACAGACCCAGACTAATTCACAGTCTTGCAGATTTAAAAGCTGTATCATTTAATTTAACTACAGCCCCGTAGGAGTAATGTATTTCTGATGCTTATGACAAATTTGTAAGGGTGTGTGACACAGTGAAAAGGCATTTTGTGCTTTTTGGCTCTTGTTAATCCAAAGTAGATTAAGTTCTCAAAAAGTTTCAGATCAAAGTCTACAGTGATATCCTGTTTACAACAGCAATTCCTTTTCCTTCATACCTTCCCTTTATCTCTACAGTCAGGTATCAAAACTAGAAACAGGGTTCAACCACAGGTAGAAACACAACATTTGTAGTTATTCACACAAGCCACTGTGCTTCAGCTTTTCCTGAAATGGAGGTGACTTGATATGGGACAAGAGTCAGGTGATTCAGAGAGCTGCTTCTATGGGAGGAGAAATCCCCTATGACAATTTCAAAACCTTAATTCAGCCCCACCTCCTTGTGGTATTTGGGTTTGAATGTAGGACCTTAACATTGAGCTACATCATCATAACTTTATTGTTGAGACAAGGTTTCCCTAATTCAGTAAAGTGTCCAGACGGGGGCTCTAATGGGCTATCCTTGCGCCTTCGCCCCCTAAGATGTCTGGGTTACAAGTGTGCTCACCAAGAGGTTTAATTCAACTATTTTTTTAACCAAAACTTTTTATTATAAGAAGTTCTTAGTGAAGTTGATCTTGGTGATGCCTGCCTGTAATCCCAGCGATGTGAGAGGCTGAGACAGGAGAATTCCAAGTTTGAGGTTAGGTTGGGCAATTTAGCGAACGCTTGTCTCAAAATAACAGGGGTTAAGGTATAGCTCAGTGGACCAGGGCTTGCTTAGCATGCATGAGGCTCTGGTATTGCAAAAGTGGGTCCAAACTGTCTCTTTCAGGTACATGTGCAGTTTCTCAGTTTATCCTTCCTCCTATCTCTTCCAACCCACCCAGTACACAAGGGGTCATTTCCTGGCTTCAGAGAAGTCACCCGTCCTTGTGCTGCTTTCATTAATGTTCTTTTCTGCTAACAGCACCTTTTTTAATTTTCTAAAGTCAAAGTTTTATTTTTTTCCTTTCACCTTTTCACTACAATTGGAAAGGAAAGTGTGTGTTTTCAGTGAGCTACTGTGACTTAAGAAACTTTAGTAAAACATGGCTGATTTTTCTTACTGGACAGCAAAAAGAAGACCTGAATAAACCTGTCCCTAGAGAAACCTTAAAGTTAAAGTTACCCACTGCAGAAAGCTAGAAATTTTTGGTTTAAACATACTAGCAATGAGCTGACCTTGACATCCTTATATGAGGGTCAAAGAACTGCCCATAGTTAAATAATAAATGTAACTTTAAACATCACTACATATGTAAAAGTAATCATACATTTTTTATATAGATGATAGATGACTTACCCCACATGACTTTCTCAGAAATTAGAGCAACATTATGTCATTCAAGTTGATGAGAAACATGGTATCTTATGATAAAGGCTAATGACGGTATACTGAACATTCACACAAACAAGTGTATACGATGATGTCAGATATATGACGACTTCAGTGACATGAGTAATTTCAAAACAAACAAGTCAGCCACCTGCTAGGAAAGGGCTGAGCATTTAATAATACATAAATCTTCACACAACAACAAAGCATTTAAAATAATCCCTAGCTTAGCTTAGTATTTCATGTCTGTGATGCCCATGACCTACAATATCTAATAACCTTCCAAACTGGGTTTGAGTAAAGCTGTAATAGGATTCTGTTGATACAACATGACTGAAACATTACTACACACTCACAGTTCCATCATGTACAAGATACTTCCTGGTTAGTGGCATATGAGCTGGGCAAAACCAAAACAAGCAAGCAGACTAACAATCAGCCACACATACAGCTTAGTTCTTAAAGGACCATTTGAAAAATATTAACTTTAGTACATAAACCCAACTGCTCCAATTCAAAATGTCAAACTATCAAAGAAACACTCACCATAAAATATTCAACCACATGAATAAGCAGTGAGTGAGAATTAGGACTTCAGTTGAGACCATCAGGTCTAAAGCTATGGAAAAATCCAAGTTCACTCCTGATATTTTTAGAAGCCAAAAACCCTACAGTGACCAAAGTAATCACTGCTGGAAGATATCAAATCACACTGATTTCTTTTGTACAAAGAAAGATTATCTGAGGTTGTACTTCACATATAAGCAGTGAGGATGATCCACCAGGATGATTTTCCACAGTTACTAACACTATTTCTGATAAGAGAAGCTGGTGATCCAGTTACCTATGTGCCCCTCTCCTTGGTCACTCAAAAGCTATGACTGAAAGTTTCTTCTAATATCTTTCATATTTCTCAAGACAATGGTTACATTGGAGAGAAAGGGATGGTGAGGAGTAGGAGTCAGTGATTTTCTCTTGATCCAGGAGATAGTTATACAACTGTGTTCATTTGTGCACCGTATTATGATCATACAATTTTCTACAGAAGTTATACTTCAGTACAATTTATTTAATGAAAATGCTTCCCATTTACCTTTTCCCACTTTTAAAACTAGTTAGTATACTGAGATTCCTGAATGAAGCATGTACATGATACTGATCTTTGTCGGTGATTGGTACATAGTGGGTTGATAAAAAGACAAATTATTACAAATCAGTAATCGATTATACATTGTAAGAATCTGATTTCCATTTTTTCATGCCACCTTACAGGGTGGTGCCATAGGATATATACATTATACACAGTAAATGGCTAAAGAATGCTTGAGTCTGAGTTTGGTAGATCGATGGTATTTGTGTATGTGTGTAAGAATGGGGAAGATGCTAAGACAAGTACACTAGTAACTAATATGACATGCCTCGTATGTACAGTAAGGGCAATGATGCCACAGGGAAGGACACTACAGATCAACCAGGAAAGGCGTAAGTGGGAGGGTAGCACAGGAGCACGATGAACAGCTTAATAAATGAAGAAATTGACAATTACAGAATGCTAACACTGTACTTCCGATGGCATATGAGCATCTTCACAAACCCTGGATGGTACAGCACAGCTAAGCCCATCAAGCCCCTGAAAGGTTAAATAATTTGCCCAAGATCACACAGCCAGTAAACAACAAAGAATTTGAACTAAATCTTTTGAATCCAAGATCAATGTCTTTCTACCACTCAAAGGCCACTGTGGAAACGGTCTTGAACAAGAGTTTGATACTGTGGACCAAAAAATCCAACAGCTCACAGCTAAAGCTAGCAAGACTTTTTTTTCCTTCCCCAAGTAATAACCTTCAAAATATCTTTATTCTTCTAAGACAACAACCAAAGCCAAAACTACAAAAATAAACAACAAAAACAGCCAGCCCTGTATCTACTTATATGAATAACAGTGTAAACAATACTCTAATCTAATTTACAGTTTAAGATGAATCCAGTGAATTATCCTTTTTGGTGAAAAGGCCTTTGTCACCTGTTGAAACTGCCCTAGGGTGTAAACTGTTGGAGACTACACTGAGGCAGTGCTGAGCAGGCCTTAGAATTAATCAGCTGGCTTTCTATATTAACTTAGGAGTCCCGCCCAGGCCTAAGTAACTTGCCTGAGCCAGCAGCTGGCACACAAAAACAGCATTTTCCATGCCAGTCACCATGGCTGAGGGCTGTAGTAGCCTGAGTACTCTGACCTCTCTCAAGGCAAGGTAACACTGCAGCTGGCTGAGGGCGCCGACTCTCCCTCAAATTTTCACGGGCGATACTGCCACCCTTACAGATCAAACAGTTTCCTTGCTGAGCAAAGATTTGCTGCTCGGAATTTCTCTGTTCATTTCAAGGCCTTGCTCATTTTTGCATCTTCTGCCTCGGCCATTCTCTGCACTTTTCCCGCAACCCCCATGATAAGTTAGGAGCCCAACACATAGTGGCAATTCTGAGAAGTCATTGTCTTAGCGACAAGAACTCTGACCTCCCCGGACCCGGTGCCATATTACTTTGTCTATTGTCTTTTATCTTTCGCAGAACACTCATCCAAAAACTTGGGAGCCTGGCCAGCTCCTGATACAAATTACGTAAGAGAAGCTTTTATTCTCACTTTTCTTGCATATAACGTAGCACGCTCATTTTGGCCATAAGCATAAACACCTATTTGTACTCTTGTTTGAGAATACTCACTGGGGGGAAAACTAACTTTACAGGGTGTTCACCTACCCTTGTTCCTTGTAAGAGGCCTCACTTGCTGGAACCTTTCTGAGGAGCCTTCAGTGTAGAACTTCTCTCTCAAAGATCAGCAAGACAGAAGCCCTGTTTTCAAGACTGCCTGTGTGATGTGATAATCCTTTCATCTCGCTTTGTTTTCAGAGCAACCTAAACTCATTCAACTTCTTAACCCACACAATTTATAAGCTCACCTCACACACCCCTCCCTCTAATTTCATCCTCTTTGGCCCCTTGTCACTGAGCTCCACTGTCTCTGAGGATAATAATATTTCATCAGTTATTCTCTCTTTTTATTTCTGAGTCATAATGGTAGTACTGATACAGGAAAATAAATCTCCCAACCTGAACGATATCAGACGAGTTTGTGTTCTCTAAAACCGAAGAATGAATTTTAGGAACAACGGAGGTTAAGAGCAGAACATATTTATTGAGAGGAAGAAAGCTTCTGTCCAAGAGAGGGACAGAAGGGGGCCTGAGTGCCCCCCCCACCGTCTTTTCCAGGGACTTTTATAGAGAAAAGCCATGAGGTGAGGCGGGTCCAAGGTAGGGGAAATGGACAATACTATGGTCAGCCAATAAGATTGCAGGTATAACTGTCCAGGTAAGACTGAGTGGACTGGGATCAAATGGGGAAGCGAGTCACATAACAAGCGGGCATGAATACAGATCAGGGCTTTTCCTGTGGGGGTCGGGCTAGCGACTCTTCCTGGCTTTTTAAAAGGTGGTTGTTACTTATTTAGAATATCAATCCCTGACATTTACACCTAGGGAAGTGAGTGGGTGCCATTTGTATAGTACCCTTTGTATTAAGGTCTGGCCCACAGGTCTGTTGGCTCCTTCAAATCTGTTGGCTCCTTCGAGGGCCCGGCCCCATCTGACTGCCTATAATATTTCTATCTAACTCCGCTGCCTATACCAGTACCATGGTCAAAGCACCAGACATACTGTTACATAAATTCATTTAGTTACCAACTACTCATGGAAGACTTTCTGTGTACCATCCCCTAGTCTAGGTATTGAGGAAGGAAAGGAAATCCTTGCCTTCACATGTATTATATTCTAGGGAAGGGGTTTAAAATGATACCAATATGTCAGAAAGGAGTAAGAAAGCTATGAAAATGTAATAGTTCACAGTTTTGTTGATGAACTGAAATGCAGAATGAGAGAAAAAGTCAAAAGTCAATTGGTCAGGTCATTTAAGGAGCTAAGGGACCCTGGAAGAAAAAGGGTTTGAGGAAAGTTCTTTCTTTGCCATGTTATTCTTGAGATCCCTTTTAGAAAACCAAGAACTGAGGTCAACTAAGTAATTAAATATATGTCTGCAGCTCAGGAGCAAGTTTGACCTGAAGTCCAAGACCTGGGAGTCGTAAGCATGAAAAATGGCATTTTAAGCCACAGGTTGAATTGCTCATGACAGTATTGAAAAGGCAAATGTTGCTGAGTAATTAAGACGACTACTGAGAATTATTATTTTTTTGTACTAGATTTTATATGGTAGTCGTAGGTTCAAAGCTAAATTCAGAAGAAGGCACAGAGTCTCACTGAGTCCCCGCTTGCAAAGATGCACAACCAAGCTCCTCCACTAACCACATCCTCACGTGAGTGGTAAATTTGTTACTACTGATGACCCTGTACACTTTCATAACCCACAAGACTGAGGATCAATGACCTCGTCAACAGAGGTTTCAGTGGAATGGCAGGTACAAAAACAACCTAGACACCGATGAAACAGTGTAACATAAAGAAGTGGGGAACCACCAGATTTTCCCAAAGAGGAATAGAGCAATTGGGGGGGAGGTCTGTTTTAAGGAAGATTTTCAAGAAATTATCATAACCCATGTAAGACAGACTGCTGATACTTCTTTTAGAAGAGATGGAGTTTCTGCAAAGTAGACTAAGGCAGCACATGGCAGAGAAGCTCTTCATGGGAGGGTGGGGTGGAGATCTGCGCTGACAAAATATCCCTTAAGAATCTGTGGCCCATCCCAGTGCTAGGGAGGCTGAGACAGGAGAACAGCCATGAGGTCCAGGGCAGCCTGGGCTACACAGTGAGTTCAAGGCCATCCTGAGCTACACAGCTTGACCCTGTCTCAAAAAGAAGTGTCGTCCCCCCCGACAAAAACAACAGGTCTATGGACCAACACTGTCCCCAGGATGGCTCAGGTAGGGTTAGAAAGTGAGAGCAAACTTTATTTTCCACACTGTCTCTATTTAGTAATAATAAAATCTAAATTCCAGAAGGCAAAACGGAGGGCTAAGGAAGGGGCACTGTCAAGGTTACTATCAAGTTAAGGTACATGGGGATAAGATTTCCCAGGAATGGCTGATCTGGTCATCTTAAGACACTTAAAAAACGAAAAGCCAAAACAAATCAGTAAAAAGCCTGCCGAGGTGCTCAGAGTATGTCAGTATGTCTCCAATAAATCCCCTTCCTGTGTAAGTTAGAGCTAAAGAATCTTAATGGCAAATACCTCCGGGTACAGTGCTGTGCGCACATCAGATGGGTTCAAGAAAGGAATATTTACTTAATTCGTTCAATACTTAAGTACTATTTGGCCTGCAGTGATAAAGAAAAATCTAGGAAAGAAATCTTAAGCACGTTAGCTATTCCTTTGTCCCCTCCCCATTTCATTCTTCCTTTCACAAGCTCGGTGGTGTGAAAGAACTGACAATGGACAACGAGGTGAGCTGCAGGGGCACTCTGAAGCCCCGCAAGAGCCGCCCGGCCCTCCCAGGACACTTCTGCAGGGACAGCAAGAGTGCGACTGCTTCAAATACGTGCTGCAGCCTCTAACTTACAGCCACGCTCTCTGTCCAGCTACGAAACTCCAAACTACTGCTCTCTAACAGGAAAACGGTGCCTTTGGGGGAGAATGCCTACAAACTAAAACCTCCTCTCTCTCAGGTGAACTAATACACCTGATGAACTCTGAGATTTGTCTTTAGTAGGGTGCTATTTCCCTTTATCAAAGCGAGTAATCAGCAAGGTAAGATTTCCTAACTAATGCAACAGTAAGTATAGTACTGTTCTCTAAGTCAAAAGATTAAAGACAAATTTATTTCAGCTGTCGTTCATTACATAAAAAGGAAATGCTTAAAGTATATAACGAATGCAGAAAACAAACTGCAGCAGGCCTCAACATTGAGAGGCTACTTTCCAGTGGAAGCGCTCTGGACATGTAAGTACACGGAATATCCCCAAATATGGGGGAAACTGTTTTGTGTGAGAGAGGGAGAAAAGAGAAGAAAAGGTAAGTAAAGGTTCAGAGTGCAATACTTGCGAGTAACGAAGAGGCAAAAGGAAAAACCGAAGGGCTCGCTCCACTAGCACTGACTTTCACTAGCTGTGAGGTTTATCAGAATATTTAGCATGTGCACCAAAATCCTTAACATGCCATAAATCAAGTTACCTCGTTAACTGAAAAGTATGTTGTATTTAAACAACAAATCAGTGGGGATTGTATCTTCCCCAATGATTCATTATTAAAATATTTGGTTAGGTGTGGTGGGACAAGCTTATAATCCCAGCACTCCGAGAGGCTGAGCCAGGAAGTTCTCTCGTTCAAGCTCATCCTGGGCAACTTAGTGACTCAGACAGACTATCTCAAAATGAAAATAAGTAAATAATTAGGATTGGGGATGTAGCTCAGTGCAGAGGCCCTGGGTTCAACCCCCGAATCCCCCACAATCATTTAACAGTACAGGGAAATATATCAAAGAACACTCCCCAATTTGTAAGGGGGTAAGAGGAAGTCACCTTTCCATCACTAGAACAATACCTACGTGGCCTGAGATGGTCACCTTTAAACCAAGGTATGTTTCCTACTGCTGCACTCAGTGGCAACCCATGAGTTTAACCCCTCATTACTGACACTCACTGACTGAGAAATACCGCTTCTTCCCAGGGCTAACATTTTATCACTGAAATTACAGCAGGCAGTACTTAAAGCAATCTGAGGCTGTCCCCTATGGCTCAGTATTTCTGGGCCAGGGGAAGACAGGATAAATATGCTATAATATCTAATTCTAAAACGTGGGGACAAAATAAGCCTAACAGTACAATGATTTCTACAGCAAAGTTTTAGTCATTTATTTTACAGCATCAGGCATCATAACCACTCAACTAAGATGACAACTCTATCCTAGAGTGTGGCTAGAAATGATCAATATCCAGGCTCAGAAACTTACATACAAAATCCACTTTGTAATTATTATTTGTATGTTTTGTATATAGAGAAATAAGTCAAGTGTCATGACTGGAGTTTGTAGATACAGAGGGAAAGTTTAATAGAATTATAATTATTGTAGTTGTGTTAGGTATTCAGTACCTGACATGCCATTATTCTGTATTTGTTTACTCCTCAATAATAATACAATGCTCTTTTTAAAAAGAACTGATGTATGTTCTTCTGACTTCTCCAAAACAAAAACAGAGAACAGAACTTCAGTACATCTGACTGGTCATCAGTCCTTTGGCATTAATACCTATTTTTAATTGAGGTAAAATTTACATCAGCATCATGCACAGCCTTAAATACAATTCAGAGAAATGTGATGACTGTATTCATTCTTACAATCTTCACTGATTCCATCACACTAGAAAGTGTCTTTGTGTCCTGGTCAATTCGCCAGTACTCAAGGCAAATACAGTTCCTACTTCTTTGGAGGGAAACAGTTTCTTTCCCTCCACATTTTGAGGTTCACCCGCAATACGTTTCAGCACTTCATTTTTAAAACAGCAGAGTAAGCATTCCATTGCATGCATCTGTCACAACCCGCTTATAAATCTCTTGCTGACAGATATTTGGGGTTTTCCTGTTTTGTGCTATTGTCAATAAAGAAGTGTGTAAAACACAGAATCTTGTTCTGCTGTATAAGTGTAATCATACTTTCAACTTAGGATAGCTTTCTTCCTGTTTGAACCAAACAAGAAGCTGACGGATTGGCCTAAATTAGCCCTGGCTTCTCCATTATGTGGGCAGAGTGAGCTTCAGCTACAGTACCAGGGCGATTAGGTGAGACCCACCCCAACCTGCCCACATCTACGAAGTATGACCCTCTAAGGCCACATGTCGTGAAAAGAGACTCTAGAACATTTCAAACAGGCAGTGTTTGGGGCTTTGTTATCTGTTTTCTGTTACTATATATCTGAGGGCAAACACCTTATAAACAAAAGAGGTTTATTTAGTTCATAGTTGGGGAGACTGAAAGTCCAAGATCTGGTGATACCACCACTACCACCTCTGATGAGTGTCCCCTTCGCTGCCTCACAGCATGGCAGGAGTGGAAAGGGGAGAGCTGTGTCGAGGGCGACAAGCATGTGCAGCAACCTCCCTTTGTAACAACACACTCCAGTGACAACTAACTTCATGAGACCAGCATTATGCAACTTTGGACACATTATTCAATCCCTTAAGCCCTAATTTCTCAGTAGGTAAAATGGGATAATTATACCCTCTATCCTAGGGTATTTTGAAGATTAGATCATGTGTGTAAGTATTCACAGTGCAGAACACACTTAAGTACACAAATATCAGCTATTATTAATAACTGTGTTTCCAAAACTAGGGAGTACAGCCCCGGACTGTCATTTTCCCTATCCAAATCAAGTAAAGATCAGAGTTTCCCGAAGTCAGTGTGTTTTGTAATAAATTTAATGGGTATTACATAAACAAAAGGATTCCATAAGCCAAGCAAGTTTGAGTTAAGTAATTTGTTTAAGCAGCAAAACACCTTGGTGCTTTATGGCAATGCACAGTATACCATCCCCCAAAGTGAGGCCTGGTATACATATATTATTTCCCAACTAATTTCACTATTAATTTACTCTTGCTCTATCAAGAAGATCATGTGGTCCTGGAAACTAAGAAGTACATTTCAAGAAAGGTAAAAATAATGCAAAAGACAGAGACAGTGACCAGAGAGGGGAGCACCCAGGCAGACAGGAGCACAGAGACCTCTGGGAGATATTAATGGTGTTAAGATACTTGAAATATCATCTGACTAGTGCCCATCACCTACCAAACTATTGTAAAGGGTGTTTTGTTGTTGTACCAGAAATTGAACTCAGGACCTCACGCTTGCCAGGCAGGCGATGTGCCACTGGGCTATATCTTACCCAGCCCTATTGTAAGTTCAGTTAAGGCAGTTACTATTTTTTACCTAACCATACACCCCCACCATCTTGCATAATGTTTGATACCAGGTACTAGATGTAGCATAAATACATGAATAAAAGAATTTCAATGCACTTTTGACATAAACTAGCTGCTAAATAAGTTACTCTGCATTTATACCCAGTACACCCATTAAAAACAAGGAATTCTAACACCATCACTTTGAGAAGGAAAAAGGTTATTATAGACAGACTGGATTGTACATAGATGTCTAGAACACACACATCAAACTATTAAGAGTGACTATACCTGCATAGGACTAGGACTGGTAAATGACGTTTTCAGGCTTTTATTTTCTTTTTGTCTTTTTGAGACAGGGCCTCACTATGCAATTTAGGCTGCCCTTGAGTTCACTGTGTAGCCCAGGCTGGTCTCGAACTTGCAACAACCCTCCTGCCTCAGCCTCCCGGCATGCGCCACCATGCCTGGCTGTTTTCACGCTTTATATAGTCCTGTATTACCCCAAATATTCCTTGCGAAGTACGCATTTCTTTTCTAATTCATTTCTTAGGCTTTGAGCAAATGCAGGTCTATATAAATTACATACTTTATGCTTCATGCTTATATCACTATTTCCTAGAAATATTTTCGTAATGATCGCAACAGCAATCTTGAGAGGAAAGCAAAACAAAAGACAATATTTTATTTTTTTAAGGGTAGGAAAATTTATCGACGAGAAGGAATGGGGAATAAGAACAGCAGGACAGGAGGGCCCCAAACAGGCCGCCGCCGAGCCCCCTTCTCAAAAGGAGTGTTATAGAGCAAAATCACGGGGTGGGGACAATGCTGGTCACAGTTTGATCACCTAGTAAGATTACAAGTATAGTCACTTACATAATATTGATCCAATAGTAGCAATGGCATGTGGATGACATCATTAACCTTGGCCAGTAATCTGTAGTCTTAGTGCTACTTTTAGTCTTTTTCTGGGTGGGAGAGGCTGGCCCAGCTCTAACGAGATAATGGTTTATTTACATAGGAAGTCTCAAAAGGACGGTACCAAGAATCTTACTCCCATAGGGAAGTATATAAATCTGCACATTGGGACTTTAATCTTAAAATGCACCTCCAGCCACAATTCTGTGTTCTCATCTTCTGCGCAGGGCCTAGCCCTCTCTGACAGCCTACAATATTTCTACCTAACTTAGCTCTCTATACTCCCTCTCCCGAAGAGGTATCCACAACTGCTGTGCGGGGGCAAGGCAGGAGGAAGAGCCCTCTGACTGAAGGGGGTAGCTGTGATCGGCAGTCAGAGATCCTCCACAGAGGGTCTATCTAAAGCCCTTGATAAATCCAGGCTTCCTCATCTTCGGTAGGCATATACCTGTAGGTCTCCTTCCAGTTCCCTCCCTGAGGCTACCAACAATGATACCGGACACCCAAACGAATTGGGGAAAAAATTGCAGAAATAATTGCAGCTCCCAACCTGCTAGAGGTCCAACACACCCAGTTCGTGTTCCCTGAAGCTGAAGGATGAATTCTAAGAACAGGGGTTAGGAGTAGGAAATTTACTGGGACAGTCATGGGGAACAGGGGTAGCTCCTGGGAGACAGGAGGGTGCTCATATATTAATTTAGAAGTGGAGATTAAAAGTTATAAACAAGTTGTCTGATATCCCAAAGCAAAATAAGCAACAGAATTGGGGCTAAAATATGGTTCTCTTAGTTTAGTGTTGTGTTCATTTACATAGCACTGCCTCTCCAGTAAGGGAAAGTAGGCTGCCTTGACAGAATCAATATTTTACTTTATTTTTATCTGAGACAGGTTCTTGCTATGCAGCCCAGGCTGGCCATGAACTCACAGTGATCCTCCTGCCTCAGCCTCCCAAGTGCTGGGATCACAGCTGTGTGACATCACACCTGGCACAGAATCAACAATTTAGTACCAAATAACTAGAAGAGATTCACATTTGTTCTCATCTCTTCCCTTCCCAATCTCCATCAGTAGCCTGAGGGCATTGCTGATCAATCCCCAAAAGGGGCACAGCCTCTAAAAGTAACTCCAGGAAAGGACAGGTTACAAAATCATCATGTAGACTTCTTTACTGTTACATAATTTCCTCAGATTAAACTGAAACCCTTCATCGTTTTATCTTCTGGTCCAAGTTTGGACATTTGAAATGCCACAATACAGATTTGTCTTCTCTTTTAGAATATAATCAAGTATGGAAATAGATAAATTTCCAACAAACCATCTGTTATTACCCAACTTCTAATTTCAGTAAATGCCTGACAACTTGACAAGGGGGGTAAAAAAGAGGATCTCTAGCAATTGACGTTCTAGTCAACTGCAGTACAATCCTAACAACCCTAAAAGGAATTACAGGGAGCCCACACATTTCTCACCACCACTCAGACAGCGTCAAAGGCTCCCACAAAGTCTTAGCTTTAGATAGCTACCCATAGCTGGGTCAAAAACCTGTTTATTAATTCTCCGTGAGATAACCTGTCCTCAGTAAAATATTTGTCCCTGTTTTAGTCAGAACTTGCAATAACAAAGAGGCTGATGGTCTGAACCATTGACAGATGAAACATTTTAACAATTTGAAAGAGGGAAAATAAACATAAAGGGCTATTGGATAACATCAAGAAGTTGTACATAAAAAAGGTAGTGCAAGAAGTCTAGGAATCGGGCTGGGGATATAGCTCAGTGGAATAAGTGCCTGCCTGGCAAGCACAAGGTCCTGAGTTCGATCCCTGGTACCGCAAAAAAAAAAAAAAAAAGAAGTCTAGGAATGGCTAGACTTAAATACAACTACTTTTAGCATATGATGAAAAAATAATCAGAATCAAATGTTTGTGCAAAATCTCTTTTTCCCCTTCCTGAGTCAGGGTGTGGCTGTGTAGTCCACGGCGGCCTTGTACTCGTGATCTTCAGCTCTGGAATTACATTATGTACAACAACGCTTAGCCTCGTGCAAAACCTTTACAAGAAGCATGCTATTCGGAGCAGTTTAATTTTTTTATTCTGATTTTATCTAACAGCAAACTTCCAAGACTCTTCCCAAATGTTGCTCAAGGTTTTCTTTCTGAAAATTTCCTCAATTCAAATCGAGGAGAGGGCCTCTCAGAACTCAATTTAAAAATATCCCTTTTTCAGTCTTCTTTATTGAACTGTCTTTACCAGTTAAGTGTTTTTCAACACTGTATACCCGTACCCTTGGGGCCTCTCAGGAGGAAGATGCTCATTAATATTTGTAAACTTTTTTTGTACCAGGAATTGAACTCATGACCTCAGGCTTGCCAGGCAAGCGCTTATGTCACTGAGCTATATCCCTGGCCCTGTACAGTAAATGAAAGAAAAAGGAAAAGAAAGAGACCACAGGTTATTATAAACACAGTAGTTTCATGTCTAGATGTTGAGGAACTAATCATGTGTTGGCCATCTGTTATGACTCAGACCACTTATATACATGCTTTAGTCTCATAATAATCCCGTCAGTTTCTCATTTGACACAAAGTAAAACTCAGACACATCAAGTATTAAATAACTAAGGTTACAGACCTAGTAAGTTTGAACTCCCGTTTGCGAGACGATCAGGTTCATCGGATGTAACACTGACCTTCAAGATACCGTGTCAATTAGCTCCTCTCCTTCCACTCACGCTTATGGGTGGAGGAAGAGAAATCCACAGCACATTAGTCATTATATGCGATCCAAGTTCTCTGGCTCCCTACACAGTTTTAAGTTTCTCCCAGCTTACAGAACTCCTGCTAACGAAGTAAATGACTTTATGAAGAGCAATCATTTTCAGAAACACACATAATTAGCTCTTCCAAATCTCACCAAAAACACATTTCCACTATGTTGGCTGAAAACACCTCACCATTCACACTCCTGCTTGGGGGTCTGCCAAAAAGAAACAGTTTCTGTATAAACGCGGGCCTAAACCCTCGTCCTCCTACTGCCAATGCCAGATCCAGCTGCGTGAATTCAAAGACTCAGTTTCCCCTCTTGCCCCTTAGTTCTGATGAGCATCCTATCCACGCCATGCAATTAGTTAAGTGTGTTGGCCATCAGATAGATCTATTTACGAGCCAACACTCCCAGGTCAGAGAAAGGGCGTGGGAATAACATTTTAGGAAGGCCTGCGCTGCAGCCAAGACTAACTGGGCCGCGGCCCGCACTCGCCCTTGCCAACTCTTATAACCTCGCCCCCTCCAATGAATCACTTCTTCCTGGAGTTAGGGTTTACACAACAGGTACCTACCTTGGTCTGAACACTCTTATCAAACTTGTCGTTTTTGAAGCTAAACGTATTCTGGTGCTTCTGAGGCCGGGAGCGAGCCACATTGCCCTTCTGGGAGCTCATCACCGAAACCGCTCCCACCTCGTACCAGGTGCAGCGAAAAAGTCGCAGAGAAGACCAAAAAACTTGGCCCAACGTCAGCAGACATCCGCTGATGACCCGGAAGCAGCTCCCGGGGGCCTTTCCGCTCCCAGGGCACACACGTGACTCTCAGGGGAGGTCAAAGACCTCCCTCCCGGCTCCAGGTGCGGGAACTCCGCGCTGCTGGGGCACCGCTGAGGCCCTCCGCGCAGGCTCCGTTTCAAACAGAGTGAACCAATCCCGCTTTCTTCGAAAAGAGAATTGCCCTATTGGCCCGAAAGAGGCAGTCCATCACGGTCGAGGGGTGGGGATCCTGTACTCGATTGGCTCTTCTTTTCCGCAATCCCCGCCTCCTGCCGAGTCAGCTCAGCCTCTCCGCGAGCGCGGAGCGCTACGGACTCTGCTGGGTGGCTTGTGATTGGTGGAAGTCGGTCGAGGTTGGGTTCGGTCCTTCCCCCGGCCGCTTGCAGGCTGGAACCCGGGTATGCTTGGGCACCTTCCTCCAGTCAGTGACCAACTCTGGGTTCCGCCGGGGTCTGCACGTCCCCTCAGCGCCCTGCAGGGTTCCTACCCGTTCCCGGAGCGAGCCCGGCGCTCGGCTGGCAAACCAGGGGCAGAGAAAGCGTATTAAGGAGAAGGAAGAGCCGGCCGGGACTGGGTGTTGTCTGCGGTGCCAGGGGAAGCGGTGGCGGCAGCGACCACGGCCGCGCGGGACGTGAGGCCCGAGAGTCCCCGGCGGCTGCGGCCGCTGCAGCGCCTCGCGCCCGGGCCGTTAGTCAGCAGAACGCGGGCGGCGCGGAGGAGACTCCGGAGCGCGAGCCGGGCCCCCGCGGGCGCCGTTGTCCTCTGTCCCGGCGCCGGGCACCGCAGCCCTCGCAGCCGCCGCTCGGCCGGACCGTCCGCTGGCAGGGAGCGTCCGGCGGCCGCAGCGCGGGCCGCAGCTCGCGGAGCACAGCGCGGCGGCGGGCGTTCTCTCCCGACCCTCCCGGCCCGGCGCCCCGGCCGTGGCCGCCCCGGTGCAGGTGAGTGGGGCCGCGGGGTCGGGGGCGCCGGCCGCGGCGCGGGAGCGGGGCCGGGCGGCGGGGGAGGGGCGCCCGCCGCTTTGTTGTCGCGACCCGGATCCCTCCGGCGCGAGAGGCCGGGGCCGCGGCGCCCGGGTCTGCGCTTGAGATCGCGGAGGGGCGGGGACGGGCCGCGCGCGCTGCCTGCCTGCCTCGGGAGCCTTTTGCAAGCCGGGCTCGCGTTCGCACCCCTCCCTGGCTCCGAGATCCGCGGGCGCCTGGAAGCCTCCCCCGGAGGGTGCGGATCCCGGCCCGCGTGGTGTGAGATGCACTGCGCACGGATTTTGTGCGTCCTACTCGGGCCCTCCTAGGGTGGGTTCTGAAGATGCTTGAACTTGAATCTCCTTAAGGACACTAGGGCAAGGAATCGACTTTAATTGGAAAATTAAGAGGGTATTTTTTCAATTGTATTTTACCGAGAAACAGGAAAGTTGTGTCAAATTAGATTATGTTGTGTGGAGGACGTTGTGAAGGAGACTGTAACCTCAGGTTCTCGTTTAAAAAAAAATGTTAAGAACTTCGATGCACGGAGAGATTTCTGCCAGGGGCAGAAAGTATTTTTTTAATTGATGCTTCAAGTCAGTGTGAGGTAGGCTTGGGACGCAGGGGATGAATAACGGAATAGATAGAGGATAAACTTTAACATTTTGGGTGTTAGTTTATGAACAGGAGTTCTATGTAATACTTTAAAAATATACATAATGCTTGATATATAAGGTAATTCGTTGTTTTTTTTAACCTCCAGTAAATACAAGACTTTTAGACAAAAATTTTATGTCAGTATTTGAGACTAATGAGTCTGAGCAGGAAGATACATAGTGTAATAACACTTGTTTACAGTAGCAGGGAGATGTACAGTTGATGGACTTTTCTTCGGGAAGAATTGGTCTTTTCGTGTGTTTATTCCATAAATTCTGTTGGGTAGCGTAACCTCATCGTAGCCCATAGAGTATAGTTTGGTAATTAGCATGACTGGCTGTGTTCTAATAGCGACTGCCCAGCTCCGTACTTGTTGATAAATTTTACTTTGGGAGAAGTAGTGACATTCCCTAAAGAAGTGAAGGTTACCTGGTACAGCCTAGAAGAGATGGAAATTCCTGTGGGGCCTTACTTGTTATGTATGTTAGTTGAGATCCAGAAGGAAGGAGGTGAATAGCACCCTTACCCATAGTTTGACCTCTATTTTCTCCTGCTCTAGTATTAATAAGGTTAATTGGCAAGGATAGGATTAGATTTTCAGCAGGCTAGGCAGTTTTAATTTTGTCCTTTGCTATACAGTACTGTAGCTGGTACAGGACGTGGCGTGTTTTCTTGAGTGTTTGCACTTATTTTGAAATACATATGAAAGAACAGCGGACCCCGATTTTTTTTTTTTAAATTTAGGGGGACAAAATCACTGTAGGTCATAATTACAAAATAAAGGTTTTAGTAGCTTAGTGAACGCAGTAGAATTAGGCAGTTTGTGTCTGTTCCAAATTCTGTCACAAAATTGGACTCCAATTCCACACCTGAGTCAGTTTCTAATTTCTCCATCTGTAGTATAGCACTAATAAAATGTGCCACCTACTCATTTTGTAGAAAATGCAATGAAAATCATATAAGCAATAGTTACTCAGGTTATGTGATAGTAGTTTAAGAGTACTAATTGAATTTGATTTCTTCCATGTTAGTAGTGGCATTCTATATTTAGACAGAGAGTTTTTAAATTAAGGTAATATGTTTTTAACTGCTTGACCTCAACTGCTCTCAAGCCTTTCTACCGGGTCTGGCCCTCCAGTGGTATAGAGAGCTTGTTGGAAGTGTGGAATCTCAGGCCCTATGGATTAGTAAGATTTCCTGGCAATCTAAGAAGCATTGCTAGAAGTAGTAGTCAGATACTTTGCACCAATGGGTAATACCATTGTCGTTGCAAGACCTGCTATATTATAGTTATGTTTAAATGGCCATTCATATACCACAAGGGACACTGTTGGTGAAAAATGATTTTCTAAAGAAATTATTCTCTAAACTGTTTCCAGTTAGTTTGAACAAAAATATGTAACCTCTTTTTTTCCATACTGGTTCAAGTCTTTAAAATAGTCATCCTCTTCTTTCTTAATACAGATATATTGGTGGTAAGTCCTGTTCACAAGTAGCTAATATTAGGGTTGATTTTGTTTTTTCCTCTCCCGGTTCCGCTCTGTGATTGTCCACAGAGTAGCTAAAAATCATAGGACATTGAGCAGCATTATCTTTATGCAGGAAGAGTGCCTGGCATCCCTGACTCCTAATCTCGTGGTGTCCCCATTATAATGACCTAGATATTGTGATTATCCTGGAATATAAACCTGAGAGTAGCTTTCTAGACTACAAGGTACAGGTTTCTTCCATTTTATTGAATAACGACTAGTATTTTCTCCAAAGTGTTTAGGCCAGTTTTGGATGGGAGGAAGTTTTTCTACTTTACAGATTCTGACTTCTAAGTTTTGTCCACTCTAAGTAGTAGGAAACCTCACTCTAGTTTTCATTTGTGTTTCCCAATTATATAGTTAAAAATGTTTTCATTTATTGGCTATTAAGATGCTTTTTCTGTGAATTACCTGCTCAGTATTACCTTTTCTTAGTGGTTTGTAATTATTTTTACATATTGTGAATAACAGTAAGATTTGAAGAAATCTTCCAGTCTTAAATTTTTGAAGCAGATTCTTACTATGTAGTGCAGGCTGGCCTCGAACTCACTTAAATCCTCCTGCCTCTGCCACCCCAGTGCTGGGATTATAGGTGTACACCACTGCACCCAACAAATCTTCCAGTCTTTAGTGTTCCTTTTCACTTTAAATAAGGTATCTTTTAGTAGCTGGAAATTTTTAATTTTAATGCCAATTTGGTTTCTTTCTGAGTTTTCTTTTTAAATGAAGTCTTTTAGGTTTTTTTTTGCATTTAGATCTTCAAATTCATTTATCTTTATATGAGATGAGGGTCTCATTTAAAAAAATTTCATAAAAGTAACTACCTTTTTTTAAACTGAAATGATCTCTTTTGTGTTTGTATACTCTGATAAAATTCTAGTGATAATAACTTTTTAGTTAATATCTCTGTGGTAAAATGAAATATGGCAACTTGATCATTTCAACCTTTCTTTAAAAATTTAATAGGTTTTTTGAATACGTAAGGTTTGAGAACCATTTCTTTAAACTACAAGTTGAGCATCCTTAATCTAAAAATCTGAAATTCAATATCCAAAACTTTTTGTGTGACTTTCAAAAGGCTTTAGTTTGGGGGACATTTAAGGATTTCTGATTTTTGGATTAACAGTGCTCAAACTAATAAAACCATGCAAATGTTCAAAAAAAAAAAAACACACACAACATCAAGGATGGTCCCATACATTTCGGATAAGGAATACTCAACCTATATTCTGATTAAGTTTCATCTGTGGCGGACATTTAACTTCTAAATAATCATGGGACATACCAGGCGCTCCTAAATGCTGACTATCGATCACCATCTGTATTCTCCACACTTTTTTGCTGTTTAGCTGGCTAGAATTTTTCTTAAATGACACTCATAATTTCAGGCTCTGTTTTGTAACCAAAGAATTGTAGAATACATTTATTATTTAAATGTAAATTTGGCTCAGATATAGGTCTGTTTTGTTTTCTTAGGAATTAAAAGTGAAGATGATTAAATAAATTCTTGCATACAAACTAAAGATGAAAAGTGGGAAGGAAAAATGGGCCAATGTCTACCTGTACGTGCCAGTCACTGTAGTTGGGGTTTTGTTTTTGTTTAGGTATGTGCTGGGTGGACAGTTACGTCTGTGAGCAAAACAAGCAGATTCCTGACTTCCTAGATTGTACCACCTAGCACAGTGCCAATAGTAATATATACACAAATAAAATGTACTGTATGTTAGAGAGTGGCACATAGCAAGAAGCGGGAGAGAGTTACGGGGATCTAACGAAACAATTTGACCTATTAAGATAGGGTGTCTAATTAGGCCTCCTTGAATTGGGGAGAAAGAACAAAGATGTGCCCTTTGTGAAACCACAGAGTATCTAGATACTAGCAAAATCAAGGAAGAGTGGACAGAACATAGATCCCCTTCGTGTTCTTGGCTCTCTCCCTGAGAAGTTGTCTGAATGTGGGCAAATTAATTAACAACCTGAAGCTTTGACTTCCTCTGTAAAAGGATGATAGCCTGAGAAAAATACTGTTAAGATTAAAACAGATACCAAGTAAGTGTCCTGCGTCCCACCCCCACTTTGTTCTCATAAAGCACTCTGTACTTTATTTTCATAAACTGTATCACAGCTTATAATTATGTCATTTGATAATTGTTTGTCACATCTATTCTCAAATAATAGAAGAACCAGTCAGTGCAGTAATATATTTCATTAATATATAGTCAGTTTTATCTTTTTAAAGATGTTTTATACCTTTTTTATTTGAGAATCATGCAGATTTATTGAGAAAGTATTTTGTATATAGACAGTGTCTTTGTGCTTGAATTTCAGATTGTATTATAGGCATCTGAACACTAATCTACACATCACTTTTGTGATGAAGGCACTAGATATGCATCACCTTGCATTTCAAAGAACAGAGTGAAGGAACTAATCATAAAGTACAACAAAATCAAAGCAAATTAGAATCAAATCTGATTACATTTGGTTACATTTTCCCTATTTTGCTGTTTTCCCTTTTCTGTAATGTTGCTAAAATCGACCATATTGAAGTATAGAAGCAAAAACATAGGTCATATTGGAAAATGTGCCATGAATAGTCTAGTGGTGTTTGAGAAGATGAAAATGAAAGACTTTGCCCTTACAAATCTTACATGCAGCTAAAGAATTGATATTCATATGGCTGTCTTGAAGTATCTAAGATTTATTATATCATATGAAATACGAGGATTAGGAAAATAAGCACAGGACTGGGGGCATGGCTTTTCTCTAGTATGTCAGAGCCCCTGGTTTCCATCCCTAGACCACAAGGGGGAGAAAAGAGAAGAAATACAGTAGATCCTTAATGTAGACCAGGATAAAGAAGAGGATTGCAATAGCCCCATTGACTTGGTGTGGTCAAGTCTGTACTCCAGTCCCAACAAACCTAGTACCTCCAGAAACAAAAATAGAAGACATTTTTGCTTTATCCAGTGGCCACAATCAGTTCTGAATGTAGATTGCCATAAATGTGTTTTCAAAATTAGAATCATTTGACATTGTTCATGCAATAAACTTTTCCTTAAAATGCCATCTGTAGATTATGACTTGGATATTTTGCTTCTGAGTAATGTCTTGCTTAGTATGCTGGTAATTTTTTACTCTTTAACTCTAGCATTCCCACCGACAAAAGTAAAAATTTTTCTGTGCTCATCAGCAAAGAAAATAATATTATTTAGTAACTTGTGTTGCCAGTCTTACAGCTGAAACACCGCAGGTTACATTTTGGTTTTTAGTTTTTATGTTTTTGTTTTGAGGTAAGGTTTGCTAAGTTACCTGGATTAGCGTGGAGTTTGCCATTCTCCGGTCAGCCTCCTGAGTATCTAGGATCATACGTGTGCTGCACCACAGCAGGCAAATTTGATTTTTTTTGTTTTTGAAGTTGGGGAGATTTTACCAATGAAAAACGTATCTAGAAACAGGATGTCCAGTAGGTAGATAGAAAAGTGCTCCGAAACAAGACTAGAGACCAGTAAGCAGGAGGTAGGAAAAAATCATGTATGGTGTGTAAAGAATTTATGCATATTGTAGAGGGCTTATGAGGCCCATTGAAAGATCTTAACAGGCAAGTGACATCACTGGGCAGCAGTGTAGGTTATGGATTAGAAGGGTATGAGGTAGATATTACAGAATGATTTTATAATCACTCAGTGAAAAGTGATTAAGCTATGGCCAAGAGAATTAGAAAGGAATACACAGGAAATAGTCCTTAACTTGAGAAGAAAGATAAATGAATATTATGTAAGAAGAAAAAGAGGTTACCAATGGAGATATCCAGGGTCTGGAGTTTAAATCTGAAAACAGATTTAGACCCTATATCTAGACCTAGAAGTCAGGTAAATAAGTGGTCCTAAAAGATGTAAGTTTGAGTGGGATAAAAAATTAAGACAAATCTATTAAAAATAAAAACCTTTGGTGAAGCCATCAGAGAAAACAAGGATCAAACTTAGTTGCAAAAAGGAAGGAAAGGACAGTGGTGTTACATGCCACAAAGTGATCATGCACAAGTTGGAGACTGAAAAATACTAACTGTACTTTGAAATTACAAGATATTGTCAGTGATCTTAAATAATGAACAAGTTGGTGATAAATGTTAGGTTACATTAAATAAATGTTAGCTACACTCTAGGTGTATATACATGTAATTTTTTTTAAGGGAGGAGGGTCTTGAATATGTTTATTGAAGCGACCTGGTGAGGAGAGGCTGAAGATCCAGGGAATACCTGTACATATAGGATAACCGAGTAGCTGGAGTCCATGAAGATGCTTTTGGTAGTGGAATCTTCCAGAATGGCCAGAGGGGGGAGGGGTAGTACTGTCTTGAAGAATGAAACTTTTTCTCAGGAGTGAAAAGGCCATCAGGATTTGAATGATCTTTAAGGTCCAGAAAGAGATCAAACATACATCAAGTTAAACAACATCTTCTCTATTGTGTGCAGAGTTTATATGTTCTTGAATTTAATTTTACCATTGGCTCTGCACAATTTACATATAAATTTGAATCCAGAGAAAGTGGTTTGTTTAAAGTCATAAAACTAGAAAGTACTGAACTGTGATTTGAATGCCCTTATGTCTTATTTCAAAAACCTAGTGTTCGGGAAGAGTTAAATTTCAAAAATAGGAAAAGAAGCCTACTCATTAAGATTTGCCATTCAGTATCAGTCTATACATGTAACCCTCTTTTCCTCCTTGCCATAGTGAAGGAGTGAGCTAAATTGAAACCTGAGGTTCTGCTTCTAGATTATGCTAGGGGGTGATGGCACTGTAGAGTAATAAAAGCAAGCGAGGAAGGCCAGTCCGTGTTCAGGGACTCTGAGCCAACGTTTACCTCCCCCCAGTCCTGAAGAACGTGGAAATGATGAGCATAGCGCAGGTGTGTACTCCCTGATGTTGGTGAGGAAGGCTGAGCAGAAAGGAAGACTTGAGCTCTTACCAGCTGCATGTCCCAAACGTTTGAGCCGAGGGTGGGCTCCATGGGGAAGGTGTTCAGCAGCTACGGGTGACTACCCAAGGAATGATTGCAAAGACAAAATTGCGTGGACAAAACTGGAGTCCATACTCATAAGTGAAATAAATCAGCGATACATGTGCAGGCAACGTATTATATCACTGGTGTAAGAACCCGAGGGTGGGAATATAAACTAAAAGTCATGAAGGAAATCTGTTCAAAAACAGAGAACGGATGGGACGAAGGAAAGGAGAAAAGAAAAAGACAAAAATGTATGTATGTATGT